>QEYB01001116.1:0-141453 GCA_017562135.1 Dipylidium caninum
TGCATACCAGGTTTATTCACTTCTGCGAAAGGAATTACTTCCACACTGGGGCGGATCTGAAGCAAAGAAAATGATTTCCCTTTTAAAATGGACGTCTCTGAACAATATTCAACTGTTATTTCCCTTTTCAAGCAACTAAATTAAAGTGACTTTCGATATAGACTTCAATGGCCACGTGCTTTCAAGTTAATTTGACCATAAATTAAAAAAGAACAAAAGGCCAGATTTGATTTGATCAGTTTCCATGAGTACCCTCATCCGCCTGCATAATTACAAAAGTCAAGAAACGAAAAGACTTACGTTCCCAATCTCATCAAACAAATTTTGTTAGTGTGAGCAGAACGATAGAGGAATGATAAGGCATTATCAAGAGACGACCTCCAACCGCCATCGTATCTACCCACGGGTATCAATTTGTTTAATAAGCTGTTACCATTTCATCCTCTTCTAAGTGGTATTGACTCTCTGTAGGAGGAGCTTCGTCCCTTTCTACACGAAAAATCGCAAGGATGCAGCACACGACTAGGAGGTGGCGAACCGAACAGGAGGACTGTTTACCTAGACTACTGCTTCGCCACATCAGAGCCTAGAAGTCCACTGAGTAGTTTCTAACCACATGTTTGCAAAGCGATAAAGGTATCACACCCGGAAGCGGCATCTCAAAATCCTTCGAGCGGTGCTATCAACATTTAAGACAAGACATTTAATTGACCGTTATCAATAATGCAATCGCTTCACGTATATGAAAGTAAAGCATTCCCCTAAGTCATGGAGAGCTCACATTACCACGCTGTAAAGGGGAAGAAGTAGCAGCAATGTTATGAAATTTGGTAACACATAGGCATGTATGCGAAAGAGACATGATCGGGACTGAAATGACAAACTTTCACGTATATTCACAACAGCAAAAATAACGACGACGCCGAATACTTCTTCATTCCCTAAGTTTGGACTGCCTCAACTTCTCCGTTGTGAGAGAGAGGAGTGGGTGAGGGAGAGATTAGTTATCCTTCTATGAGGTCGAAATTCTTCTCATTCTCTGACAGTAAAACCACCTATCGTGCTAGTAAGAGTTGAAATGTCCAGAAAACGGTAGCAAATATATTCAAAAGTTTTAGCTGAAGACAAATATATCTACTTATCTAAATGAGAACGGATTTTCGTTTGTTCGGCATAAGATAGAATATTGATCTGGACTGAATTTGGCAATCTTATTCCTCGTATACTGGCAAACAGCAAATAGAGTAGACGCGAATACTCTTCATTTCCTAAGTTGGGGACTGCCTCAACTTCTCCGTGTTGAAGAGGTGGAGAGAGTCGAGGACTGGTTATTTTAAAGAAGAGAATAAGTTCTCTAACTAGGTTATTATGATGCGGAATCAAAAGTGTTTTCTCATTCAAGTCAACAAGATTACTATCTTTGGTGTATGTAAGTGTCGCAGAGGAGTAGGGATATTTCTAACGTCAAAACGGATTTTTAGAGAACCGTTAAGGTTTAACTTTCCAGTTCACTATCCTGAATCATCAAGAAAACCTGTGAAGTGGAGAACACTTTTCGTATGTTAAGCGGCTACTTTCTGGACACCAGACCGACATTTAGATGTCGAATGTGTGTACCGACTAATGTTACATCGGTCGTGTATCAATGACAAAATTAACACTTAGATCTCGTCCATAGAATTGAGAAGCCCTCCATGCCATTGTCATTATGCTTTAATAGCATGTTAAACGATGTCGCATTTTATAATAACTGAACAAACTGCACGGGAGTTGGCTTTTACTGAGAAAGATAAATATGTTCGGCAATTTAATGTGTAATTTACGATTTTGATGGAAGTGAATCAATTAGCGGTCTTTGTGTAGTCCTCTTAGTAGTAATAAGCTGTTGTTTATGTTGAAAATTACTTGAAAGAAATAAAGAAAAACCCAATTTGAGACATGGAGAATCTTCAGGCAAATATCTTTTTACCGAACGCGGTGACACTAAAGGCTATATGCGTTTTTACGTTAAAAACATAAATACATTATCGCTATAGCATCAATAATACTTCAGTTTCTACATAAAAAGTTATTATTTTGGAATGTCTGAAATAGCATCAGACAAACACACCTAAAGAGCAGCCCTGCTAATAACCACCTCAAATTCTTTACATATCCATTTGGAAATAAGTAGTTCTGGAAAGACGCTTTTGATAATGTCAGCATTATCCAATGTCAATATATTTTAACGCCAGTCACTTTCATGGCCCCTTCTCCCTAAACACTATCGTTCATCAAACCATGACTGCATCTCATATCCCTCAACACTGCCCAGTTAACAACGCCAATCCTCTTTTGTAAAATTATACTGTCTATGCTTTTTAGCGAGAAACCGGAACTGCCCTCATGATAGCTGCCAACTGACTTTAAACACTACACCAGAAGTGCACATTGTAGAAATCCAAAGAATACGAAGATGACAGACCCAAAAAGGAATAACTAAGGCAAAAAATTCTTACGTATACAGGGAACACAGATTGGTAAGTGATAACGCCCCGAAACGCGTTATTTTATATACGTGCGCACGAATCCTTATGTTTGCATATGTTTTGTGTCCAATAAAGTGGTGTTAAATGCGCAAACTGGTACCGCTAGAACTGTTTCAATGCGTTGCATTAATGCGGGGGTGCGTGGCCAACGGGATTTACTCCTCTTTCTCCACTTTACCTCCTGGTCTACCCAAACTAGTGAGGCTAAAGGTTTTCCCGTTGGCTCTTTCGTTTTCCATACTGATATTGAAGGAGCCAAGCATAGATAGTAATATTGGTGACAATGCGAGACTAGTAATCACATTACAGCCATGGCCTCGGAGTCATAAGAGCAGGAGACGAAAGATATAACTCACTTGAAAGCATCAGACTTTGAGTTGGTAACCGTCAGATTTCCACATTTCTTGGAGAAGTATGGGCAATTTATCCAATCTCAATCTCTACTACCACCGAAAACATGTCGCTTAGCAATGAGTGTACACAAAGGGTAGGTTCAATGTCAAGCCTTAGTAAAGGAAAGCAATACATTGAAATGGTTGATACTGCAGTGATAAATGAATAAGGAGGAAATTCAACGCCTCTTAGTCACGACATTCAAAAGTCCTTGTTCAATGTTACTTCGTAATGCCCGAAGCTCTTACCCAGCCTCCACCGTTACCTAAAATTCATACATGTGGTTGTGGAACGTTACTTCAGTTGCAACTGAGACACTTTGTCCGATTCGGAGAAGTTGAAATTTGAAAAAATGCCCTTTCATAGGAAAGTTCACGACACTCAAAGGCGGGTGCGATTCGCTCCAGTCGATAACTTCACGTGCCGTGGTCATAGCATAGCAGAAGCTCCCCTTCTCACCAAAACCGATCGATAGCGTTGCTAGGCAATTTCCACCTCGTACTTGGTGATGAGTCATTCACACCTCTTATTGTGCAAATGCTTTAGCCAGTCATTGAATCTCCCGCCGACATGCGTATTGACACGCTCACACCCTCGTAATTCATTGCCCTGATAGCAGGAAATCAATGCTGTCTTCTCGGCGATTGCGCTAAATTCACGCCCTCAACGACCCACTGAGTGCTATAACACATCCTATTCCGATAACCAAGGATATTTCGCTTTCCACCATTGTGCAATGTGCTCCTTTTCGGTAATCAACGCATGGCATACACTTCACTTTCAATTAAATGACAAAGAAGTCGTTTTTACGCTCAGTGGAAACGTGCTCTTTTACCAGCCGGCAACCTAGAAAGAGCTTGTTAATGATGATTGACTGAAAGCTACGACAATTGATTCACTGACTCAACTAACGCTAACATCGGTTCGTTATGTAAACTGTCGCGCCTACAGACTTTCTTTCACCCATCTCACCTGCAACTGCGCCGCGTCTAAAGAACTTTTTATCAACTCAAAAAGACTTTGCAAATCAGTTAACGCACCAACTATCTCCTATCCACCAAATCTGCCGTCACAGTCTGCTATTTCCCCATACCATTTCGAATGCAAACAACAAGCAACAAGAGAATTCCACCCTCCACATAACATTGTTGCTTTCGATTCCATTGCTCTCAAAGCCCTCATTTTCTCTTCACGAAACTACCAAACTGCTGGTCCTCACTTATCTGATCTGTCAGTTGCCCAATTCTGTTGGCGATCATCCACTTTTTACGCCCTCAAGCGAAGTCATTTTCATTGCTTGAGCATAATGCTCCACTCGTCCTCTAGTTTCATTTCGACTGTGCACACTCCCGAAGCACTCCATCGCCCTATCTGCCCTTCCTCGGCTCTTCGGACGCCACGTCATTGCCCCGTCTTTGCGATGCCACCACGTAAATGCCTCCTTCTTCGCGGTCAGCACAGTCTTCGTGCGAGGCTGAGGTCTTCGCTCCTCCCTCTCCTCATGAGGAAATCACATTGACATCAGCAGACCAGAGTTCTCCCTGTTCAATCGGCACATCACCTCACTACCACGTTGCCGTCGCTCGCAGAACTTTGCAAAATGCCGCCTTTCCTGCCCTCCTCCCCTGGTGGTGGTCAACCTTCCATCTCTCCCTACCACCCTCGACCACCGCCCATCCACCCGTCCACATCACTCTTGACACCGACCAAGTCGACTACGATTTCGCGGAGCCGATGTAGTCTTGGAAGCAGGCAGTGCTTCTCACCAGTCGCCTTCAAAAGGCCCCAACGGTTACGTGGGCGTATGTACGGCTCCGATACGTCTCTTTTTTGACGATAAGAGCTCCCTCTTCTAATCTTCACGACATCAGGAGCAAAATCTCATTTCGATCTCAAACTTCACTCCAGAAAATTCATATTTCTACAGTTCAAGTGCACTACAACTCCCATAGGAGGAGTGGAGTAGTGGGCACTTCTACTCTTCTTTAAGGAGGCGTGTCAATGAGAAAAGTCTCTGCAGAAAACAGCCCTCCTCCACCTTCCGTCACCTTGCACACCTTCGCGACGTGGTGAAGAAGCCTCGAGGTCCCGAGCGCTGATCACTGCAGCAACATGTCGCCTTCCACGACTCTCCACAATCGTCTTGCACTTTATCCTCAACAGCCACCCACTGCCACACCTCGTTCGGTGCAAACAAGCACTCAGCACTGCCAAATACAAGCAAAAGCGATTCACAGCCCCACGTCGCCGTCTCGCTGTCACAAGCCTCTGCTCCAGAGCACTCTGGCTCCTAACCATCACCACAACTTCCACTTCGCCATCTCGGTGCCTTCCACTTCGTTCAACACCTCTCTGGTCAGAGGACCCTTCCTCCCGCCCACTTCACTCGAAGGTGTCCTCATTTCAGAAGACAAGTGGCACATCAGTACGCCATATATATATATATATAATATTCTACGTAGACAAGAAAAACTATCCTCCAGCTTCTCCGTTGTACTCGTCAGTCGTGGTGGTGGCGGTGGTCGGGAACTTCGCCTCTCCTCTGTTTCTGTGTACACTAGAAACAAAAGCATCTCACGTCACCACATCTAATTGGGCTGTCACTTTGCAGGACTGGCGTAAAACTAACATTTCAGACCCCGGAGAGCCCCTGAAGAATGAACATATTCCACATGGAATTTTCCAGCCCAACATCCATCGCAATGACCGCCATTAATAAGCACCATTTAAATCGTTCCACCTCGAGTGGTGTGTTTAAGTTGGAGTTGCACAGTCATTGCTGCGCGCTTTACCTACAGCTCACATGGCGCAAATCACAACTTCTCCGAGAATGTGGCTGTGAGTGTGGGTAGGTACTTTTGTGTACCTGTCGACTGCGACCGGCGGATGTCAGCACTCGCTGCGAAGCTTGCATAGCAGGCTACAGGCTAATCAGACGAACGGGAAGAAGACGTGATTTACGCACTGACGGAACACACAAAAGAAACATCAACAGGAAGAGAATCTCTTCTACTCGCGCTCTATACACCATCGCAAAGTCCAAGTCCAGGTTCCCGTAGGCTCGAATGCCAGTCACAGGAATTCGCGGGACAGGGGCCTTCGTCACCACACTTCTCATCCGAGAGGCCACCGACCCTCTACGCCAAACAGACGTCTTGCAGAGTCGACAATAAGCAGGAACATCCAGCCTCCTGCCACCATCCACTCATCACCGACGTGGGCAGTCTGAACTCGAAATAGAAAGGCAGTGCACCCAGCAGATCACCTTACTCGGTCCTGCCCATCTCACTCGGTCGGAAGCAGGAGAATGTCCTTCGTTTTCTCCCGCGTTCCCTCACTCCCAGGTGAGCATCACTTCGAGATGACAGACCAAACTTCTGCTTCCCAGATGTATCACCATAAGGATTGTCTCCGATTGCAAAAATGCGGTCGCACTCCAACGCCTTGGAGTAATGCATGTGGCTAAACTCGCCGTGAGGAGGTGGTAAAAGAGGTGATGTCGAGTTGGAGTAACGCACACACTTACAGGTCTGCTTAGATTCCAGAACAGGATAGTTCGATGCAGTAGATGGTGCAGAAGGCACTGCTATGCGGGCAGATGTGTTACAGCAGCCCTTCGGAGCCAGCTGCACTCGGAAGACGTCCTGCTCCTCTCCACCAGGACCCATTCTCCAGCAAGGCAGGCTGATTCGTCCACTGTCACGTAGGCTGCCCGATTATGCTGCCTCGCAGGATCTTCGCTGGACTCCGATTGACCGTGGTGAGTTTTATACGTCGACGTCGAAAGCGTAGAACCACCTCGGGCAATTTTTGTGTAGTGAGAGCATCACCGACCACCAACTCCTTCGCGTACACCACCTCGGGCACCTTAAAGCCGTCCTCACTCCTCACCTCCAGACTCATGTCTCCCTCGTAGTAGTCGGAGTCAGAGAAGGAGCGTCGAATTACAGCGTCCACCACGAGGTGGCCAACACTCTCATAGGCCAGTTTAAATCTCAGTCGAACGCGGTTGGAGAAACCACCGGGAGGGAGAAACGTTGTAGATTCGGGATTTTCAACGGCAAACTCATCAGGCTATTGATGTAGTGAAAAAGGGGCGCGAGCAGTTGCAGGGTATTGTGAACCACACCGATGGACGGGACGTCGTACATCGCCGTCTGACCCAGCGGTGGGCCTCGAACTGTAATTGTCTCATGAGAGATGGGGAAACTGTGCTCGTAGCTGTCATTCGAAAGCCTAATTGAGAGATGCCTTTCAGACGAATAAAGTGGTCGACAGAGCCTGCAAACAGAACCAAGGAGGTAAGGGCCTACTCACTCCTCAGTCGGCGCGAGGGGATGTGGGAAGGGAGGTACCATTTGAGAGTCGAAGTCCCTCCCGTCCCACTCCCAGTCCTAGTACGCTTCGGGCACAAGGAGCCTCCGGTCCAAACTCACCGGCCACAGGCCTCCAGGTGGAGAATTTTCCCCTCCCTGAAGCTCCACCTTCGGCGCTTAGACTCAGAAGAAAATTTGATCGACTTGCATAAATACCAGTACCACCGAGCAGATGCTTCAGTAGGAAGAGGCGTAGGAACTAGGATACATACGCTGCCTCTTTGAGGATGACTGACGGCATGTTGTGCAAGAAGCCTCTGTGCAATTCGCAGTGATTCACTCGCCTCAGGATAACTGGAATACAATCTGTCTATCAAATAATCGCGAAAATGTGGTGCACCCACCACACTGCGACGAGCATTCTCTCCGGGTGACGGCGGCTAGACGCAACACATGGTAAATGTGAGATTGAAGCATGCTCTGTCGACCTGTACTAGGCAAAGAAAAGATCAAAAGGAGACAATTCTATCCGATGTGGAAGGTGTGGAGCCGTTAACTCAGGTAAGAGAACTGTAAGTATAATGGAGTAGACATCGATGCAGTTTTATCCCAAATCGGGCAAAATGCAAGGAGGCGCCTTGGTGATCGCTCCGCCCGGTTGTCTAAGAGACAGTCTACGTGGTCTCGTTGGACGGCCTTTTCGCTACTAACCTCTTTTAGATGGTCGTGATTTTATTCAAGATGGTCGAACGAAGGTGAAGCCCTCCTTCCCGTAATGGCTGCTCACAATTGAAATCGGGGAAGGCAATGGGGTATGCCATACCATGTCCTCTCGAAATCCATCCTCTTTTTTTGCGGATTAAGAGGGAGTGGGCACAAGGATTGGCGGTGAGAGTTTCATTCGTCATTTAGCGGCTGAGAGGCAATAGAGGAGTTTGCCGGGAGCCTCGTCTACACCGATTCAGCCTGACGAAAGCCATTCTAGAAGTTTCGTCTCATGCCAACTTATGCGTTATTGCTTCGTCGTGGACACTCTTCCGTGTACTGTTACACATCGCCTGTCTCCTTTGCTTCCATTATTTAATGGCTTGCGGTAGGACACCTTTTTTCCCATCGTCCGCCTTTACCACGGTTGCAGCTCTTTGGGAGCCTGCAACTCCTTCTGACTGCCTCCGCCACAGCATGCAAACTCCTCACCCGATCACTCACCTCAAATATCGTAATAGCATGGCTTCTTTCGAGGCATAAGGTGGGTTTTATTTTCTAACGGGGCGTTTGCTACATCCCCAGCTTCATATTGCCACTCGTATGCTTCAGCTCACTCGATAATAATTATGCTTTAGTGCTTTTTGACTTTCCCATGCAGAACTGCCACTTGTAAATTCTATATCTTTACTAGCATTCTCAAAGTACGGACAAGAGTTGTCTCTGTTTTCGGACGTGATGAGAGGATGCGCAGAAGGTGGGCGTCGCCTCTCGTGATCTACTTCTTAAACCCTCCAAACCTTGTTTAAGGGGTCACTCATCGGCAGTGGATGAAGCTTCGCCTCGGGACCTCCCAAGAGTCGACAATACTCACAGCCGATAACGAAAAGGCAGACAGAAGTGGCTCCCAAAGCCTCGCCTACGCCTCCTTCAACATGGCGTAGTGTGAGGAGGCTCTCAAGGCGCACAGCTTACAAGAGTGCTGTCTTTTTTACATTGTTGCGCGCTTACTTCGTTGGCAAAGAGAAGGAAGAGGGGAGGGAGGCAAATCCCGTACTTAAGACAATGGGAAAAAACTCATCTTCTGCCCCGTCAAACCGGTCGTTCTCTTCTCGAGTGGCCTGGCTTCTTCAATGTGGTTCCATAAACCCTCAACTACTCTTTAATCAGCCTCTCCGGTCAGGACATTGATGGGCTCAATTAATTTTTAGTTAAGTACAGGTGAGGCGCTTCTCCCCTCCTTTCTTCCGCCTCCACCTTCCCACGCCTCATACAAACTCCTTGTCCCTGCCTTCTGTTACTGAGGCAAGGAGGAAGAAGAATAATGTCGGAGGGCGTGATTACATGGTCGACAACAGTCTAGGACTTGGTCGATAAGAATTCAGGCCGACGGGAGGATGTACATCCTGTGAGAAATCAAGGCTTCTCGAACTCTCTCTCTCTTACTCTCGAATGCCACTCTCAGAAATCCACTCTTAACAAGTCAACACACCGGAACGACCTCGAGGACGGAGGATTCTTTTAGCGTGAGACGGAAACTTCCTCTTAAATCTTCCAGAGGCTCTTCACGCTAACTGGTGCCAAATCATTCCTTTAAACGGAGACGTTTGCGTGGGATGATGTAGACTATTGCATCGGTTTTCGTCTTCGTCTCAACCTTTGCTTCGAACACCTTACACGTCCCTCTCTCTTAATTTCCCCTTTATCTTTCGCTTTTCACTGAATCCCTAATAAGTTCGTGGAAGTAGGAGCGACAATTACACTCCACGTACCAAACGTTTAAATTTGACTACTTTACAGTCGCCAAAGCGGCTTCGACGGGGAGTTGCCTAGTCCTACACCCCACTGAACCGCCTATATTATAAAAGTCATAAAAATTCTCTCCCTCTGCCCCCCCCCTCCCTACTCATGTACGCGCATGTGTGTGCGTTTGTGCTCTCCACGTCTTTCGGCACTGGCTTTCTGTAAATTGCCATCCTTCCACTGACTTTCGAAATTCCGCTACCCACAACCAGGAAGGTCCGAGTTAAGGCTCTGTGTTTGTGTGTATGTGTATGACAATCTGACATCTACATTCTATCCGCCTGCCTGGTGGCAGGAGTTCTTTGTTGCACTCCCTCACTTGGTTCGGTTCTCCACGACTTAGACGACGTGAAGGCCACAGTGCGGAGGCCCCGAGACTTCCCACCTATCCGGCGCGCTGAGTGGCCTCGCATGTCGGAGAGACTCTCGCCGATGCCTTAATCTCAGATGACTTCAGCGGTTGCTATTCCCCTCCCATCTCCCCTCGTTCACCTTGCGCGCAGTGTAATTGTACAAATCAGAGGCGAGATTCTTAGCTATTCCAACTTCTGGACGAATTACCGCCTGTAGTGTGAGTTCGTTGTGGTGAAGGTATAGTGATACACCTGGTGCGATCCAGGTTGTCAATCCTCCTTTTTGAGGTAGTCAAAGGAGTCTCCGTGGACGTCTTTCCAAAGATCCTGTCTAACAGCCTCGGAAGTCCTCCTCCGGCTGATGCCGTCGGACTTACATTGTTGGGGAAGATGGGTAGTTCATTATTTCTTTTTACCATCGCCAGTCTTTGGATTTTTTTCAGATAAGGCTCCATTTCCACTAGGGAAAAACCACAAGGTGCCAACGATTCCCCTGCCCTGCCCACTTTTCTGTCCCAAATAAACCTGTGTGGACAGCCCTACGGTGTCTGAATAAGAGTGTGGAGCTGGTATTCTCTTCTCGGCCATCTGTCTTCAGGACTCTGGAACCCTTATTCATAACTTCAGTGAAGTAGGCCCAAATTGCTGCTCCGCACTTTCATAGGACACACTAACGGCGAGTCTTACCCAGCCAATCTTCGTTCTACTCCCAGATCGAAGCATGGAGCCTCCACTGCTTGAAGAGCTTCGGCGACGCTTCGCCGTCTAATGTTTATGTAATGTCAATCGGCGAACACCTCGGCGATGAAATTCAACCGTCTGAATTTCTTTTGAGTAAAGTCTTACAACTACTCTGCAGGGGAATATCTCCGTCGTTTTGGAATTCCATCTCAGACACCTTGCAGACCTGGTTGGGACAATGATTACTTCGTCGAAAAAATCGACCTACTGGTTAGGAGTCACATGAACGACCTCGAGTCCTGCTCCTCTTCCATAACCGGCCTCACCGCATTGGCGTTAGAGATGGAGAACATCGTCGCCTCCACTAACTGCTTCTCATCGGTCCGACAGCAGAGGACTTACAACTCCACAGCCGGCCGACTTCATGTGGTATGATCCTATCCTATCTTATTCCATTTATTTTCACTCATTTCTTAAGTGTATACTTGGGTGTCAACGTATTGCTGGCATGTGACATTCTTCTTCACCTCTTAACCTCCCCCTCCCACCCACCACAGTATACCAGCCCCGGACGCCCGGTCCGCCCTCAGGTGCCCCAATCGACGCATCATCCACCCTTTCGTCGTGTGTGAACTAAGCCACGGAGACAGTCCACGTCCGAGACACAAAACTAGTTGGATTTGTGATTAAGGCTTCCACGGGTGGAGAAGCGCAAGATTTCATAGTGCGGATGGTGCTAGTAGAAATGAGTGCAAAATGGTCAGATTGGTAGGGCTGAATGCTTCTCACGACGTCTGCACAGCAGCATGAGACGACGCCACTGTTTGAGCACCCAAAATCTTAGTGCAGGTATGTAGTAAAAGAGGTAGTAAGGCATCAGCATTGGATGGATGAGGAGAAGCCAAACCCCGATTTTCTGTTGGGCGCCATGGATGGGATAGAGGGTCAAGCCGATAGCGCTGATGAATTGATAGGTGGTGTCATAGGCGAAAGAGATGACAAATGAGATAAACATGGGTACAATGCACATCGACGAGGTGGACCAGCCCTTCACGTCATCGTAGGCCTTCAGCTCTTCCTCCGGGGTGTTGGGAAAGCTGAGGGCGTTCAGGGTGTCGAGGAATTTCTCCCTTGGTGTGTTGTGCACCCATCTAATAATGAGGGCGCAGGAGATGAGGAGGATTATGCTGTTAATGAGGAGGACCTGAAAGAAGTAGATGTAGACTTCGGCGTAGGCCAATTGCAGATAGGCAAGGTACATAACCTTGTCACCGCATCGACACTTGTCACCATCGTATGCTAAGGTTAGTATCTGCGGTATCGTAATTACCACACTGTAAGCGCCAGACCGGCAATGTAGACGAGGTCAATGTTTCGACTGGAGGAGAAGGAGAGTTGAAGGTTGGAAACTATTTGCATAGTACGATTGGTGCTGAAGTAGACTTGAGCATGGGCTCCAATGACCGAGAACACCCAGTAGACGAAACGACTCGTCCAGAAGACACATATAACCATATTGAAGTTGTAGCTGGCAGTGTATACTTGGTATGGGTAGATATCCTCGATGAAATTGATGAGGAGTTGCAAGAAAGCGCATATCATTAGGGTGCGTAGCATTAACAGGCTCGTCCGAGTTTTACCGTCCAATTGACAGAGCAGTACAATGACTATGAGACCGGGTATAAGCCCAGCAAATTCGGTCGCATATATGAGGGCGTCGAGAGCATCCACGCCGGGGGTAATATTTGTGCAGATCCAGAAACTCTCCGACGGGTCGTTGACCGACATAGCGTTGCCTTGAAATGGAGTGACTTGTGGCTCACTTGACGTGTGGCTACCATTGTCGCGATCTAATTGGTCAGCCTCGAAGTTGGGCGTTGCACCTTCGAACTTTGACAATTTAATGAGCGCAAGAGACACCGATGCCATTCACTATATCCACTTTGACAATTAAATTGCTTCATTATTTAGTCAAGTGCTTCCTCCTCCGCTTATTTTCTCCCCCCGGGCCCCACCTCTCCCCCCCCTAGGCAGAGACTTCGTCTAATGTCAAGACGGAGAGGTAGGCTATGAACTCAGTGGGGCGAGGGGTGAGGAGAGCGGAGGGTAAAAAGGAAAGGGGAAGGAGACTTTTCTTGTACATCTTAGATTATTCAATGTGGCTTGGGCGAGGGCACGTAGTATTACGTAAATCCCTTATTCGGGCCTCCAGGTCCGCCCGAATAAGTCACTAGGACTAATGTCGCTCGACTTTGCTTTGTCAGGATACAAGTAGACGCAAAATGAAATTGACAGTAAATATGGTGCGTTACAAATATGACATTTGTTTCTTTGTCACATGCGATTGTTTGAAGCTCTCCTACTCTCAGCCCCTCACACTTGAGCTGTGTCATGGTGTCGGCACAATAATGCTTAAATAAAGTCAGCGAGCTTGGCGATCTGAATGTCTTGAATGCCATAAACTGCACATTCCAGAGCGCTGCATAAATGCTTTGCAAGAGAACCGGAACATGTCTGTCAGTCGAGGCCGTAAGCTACTGACACCCAGATTGTAGCCTTGGCAAAGAGGAAGGATAAAAATTTGCGAAAGCTCTGACGAATATTTGCGAACTGTTAAACCATGTCTGACGATCTCGTGGAACTCAGCTTACTAGAAATCTCGGTGACTTAACACTTAGGCGTGATTTACCATGCTGTTTTTAAATGGATTGTTTTTTGAAGTCACCTGTGTACCACCTTCAGTGATATCAGCTTAAAAGGCGTTTGCCTTGTTTTAATACACAGTTATGGCGACTCTCGACTTTGTTGACAGTAGCAGCCTAATTTCCATTTCAACAAGCTGCCCAGCGATTTCGCCCTCACTGGGCAGCTTGTTGAATTGGATGTGGTAGACGAAAAGTAATTCCTCCCAAACTCGGCCTCCTTCGTTCTGGTGAATTTCATCGGAATAAGTCTAATCGTCCCACATCACATGCAAGTGGATGTTCTCTGAGGATTACAGATTACTCTTTCAACAATAACGTGGTCATTCAGTGAACGATAAGTCACAAGATGACAAAACATCAATGTTTCCTCTATTATAGATGTCATTTTTATTCCCCCAGTAATATTTTAGCATCCTAGGTCTCACTTATACGTAAAACAAGGCGTCAGAGATATTGACGTGATTATGAGGTGACTCCTATACTAGGTTCAAAACTCTAATTGTTTACATCAATGCAAAATACGTAGGAACATTTTGTCTTATTCTAAATAAGATTTCACGATATAATCATACTTATATAGCGGGAAAAGAGGGCGTTGGCTGCGAAGACGGATGGAATAGAAGGTTATCCTGATTGTCCTAATTGCCGAAATTTGCACATTTAATTATTCAAGATGTCGTGGCCTGTCGATTTGCTCTAAGTGGAATGTGAAAAGGTGGGCTGAAGCCGTAAATAATGCGCATGTGTTATGTGGGTGGTGAACGACTTGTTTCCCCATATAATAGTCCTTTTCGCAATTTTTTAATCTAAAAACAGAAGGTTGGTGTGTATCTAAGCGCAATCCGCATGAAAATTCCTAGAGTATTATTGAGCGTAGTCAGGGTCATTAATCGTTAAAAATTTAGCAGCAAAAGGCTCCTTAACCCTTGCTTTATTTGTTAATAACTTGATTCTACTCGGAACTTGATTGAAGGCACTTTTTTTCATGCGAAGGGTATTGTTTACAATTGTCCCTAGCTGTGAAACCGGACAACCTTGACGAAAAACACATTTCGAAATATGATGTCCTCGCTTCTCATAGTTGTATTAGAGTTGTTCAGTTTTTCACAATCAGCAGTTGTGTCTTTGAAAGCCTTACCATCTCAATCTGCGCAGAATGGATCGCGCTTGAGTCTTGTTTGTCATCTCTCAAATAAGAAGCAGTATTTAGCTCTTTGGAAGAGAAATGATCAGGCTGTTGGCGAAGGGTGCCTTGACTTTAAGAAAGTGAATACATCTGTACGCTGTCTTCAAAACGATACGGCAATAGAGTATACGCTGGATCCGGTTACTTATGCAAATCGCGGTAACTGGTCATGTTCCCATGGGTCTACAACAGCCTCTGTGGAGATTTTTGTGAACGGTATTTTATTTACCAACCATTCTTATCAATTGGCGCAGCCTAGGAACGCGTCATGCAGTGTAGTAGCTTCTTCTTGTGTTTTACAGTTCCTCAAACCTTGAATCCTCTCATGATCGAGCCTACTTCCGCAGATGGCATTCATCCAGCCGCTATCTCGTTATCCGATTCAAAATCCGATGGACAATTTACTTTGGCTACGGGAACCCGCTTTGATCCAATAGTTTTAAATCGAGGCAGATCCAGCTGGAAAGGTCTCATTTTCTCGTGTTCTTCAGGATGCTCCTCTGACACCCGCCAACTTACATGGGGTTCGATAAATAGTGTAAGAGTTCACTCTTCGCCCCGAGAAATTCTTATGATTTATCCTATCTACAGTTTTGTGAACCATGACTTTAGGACGCCATCTTACGATTTTTTATCATTAGCATCGGTAGGAAATTTGTTTAGTTAATTTGCGTAGAATTTCACTCTCTTCCTCCATCGTCATCGGTCCAACTTCCACATGTTCAATGTGTCATCTGACCGATTTTTTTGTTTGTATTGAGTTCTGAGATTTTGCACCATTACTCTGGTATTTCTAAATCCTTATCTCCAAATGGCCTTCACCAAGCAGACGTTGTTCCCCATTTCCTTGCCTTTCATTCTATTCTAGACGGCGTACAAAATCCATACTCCACTTAAAACGACCCATATTAGCAATCATTCTTGCCCCAAAGGCTTGAGTTCGGCAACGAGTCGAGCTTTGATCACTTGTTACTACGGCTCCAAGGTACAATCCACTTCAATCAAATGGGAACCCGATCCAACACCGCCTGTAGATTTGAAGCTCTCTGTCGTCGGACTGAATGTAGTCTACTGTTCAGCTCGTCCCCCAGGACTTTTACCCAATCCGCACGAATGCTCTGTGAATGGGTTCCACAATGGAAGTTCCCTAGCTGTTTGTGCTTACGTGCTTTGTGATGGTATGTCATTGATTAATCCGTTCGACCTCTTTCCCCTATCGCCATCAGCTAATTCCGGTCGAATCGCGGGCGTTGGCGTTACGACATTATACTCTGTGCTTGAATACTGTTATCCAGCCTTAGTTGAAAGCACTGTTATCAGTTGTCTTAACATAGGTTGCCATTGTGTTAATGGTAAACTAGGTAAAACGATCACCGAACTCACATCTATATCCAAATTCCCATCAACAGAAGCACAAGTAGGTATAGTCTGAATAGACCAACTTTGGTTGCTAACGGAATAAGCAATCAATTTTAGCGTCTTTGCCATACTTTAGTTTATTAACGGTGTCCAGGGCCAGCGCGTGTATGTGAGAGTCGAGGCATGGTGGACTGAATGAGTCCGCCCATTGTCCGCATCTGCAGTCATGTTTAAACGGGTTTTCAGGTGATACACCAGCAGCTGCTTCGTACACGACTTGCTCATACAACAGACTGCGACGTTAAACCTCTCACCCTCACCACCCTTTCCACGTTCTTCACTCACCCGACTTGTCCACTTCCACCCCACGCCGCCCCCCCCCGCTCCTCTCGCCTCACCGCCACGTTTTGCAGACAGAGCATATCGTCGTCTCGTGTTTTCACTTACCCCCCCCCCCTTCTGCCCCCTCTACTATCCATCTCGACGCGATGCCAGTATTGTGCACGCACACAGAGTCCGAGTTCCCGTTCAGGTAACTAACGCAGCCTCCTTTGGACAGGCCATTTGTCTGAAATCTTCGCATGGCAAAGTAAAAGTCGTAATCGTTGCAGTGCTGCTTCAAGCCTCTCAGCGCGTTAATGAGAACAACCACCTAGAGAACCAACAGATTGTAGGCTTAAGAGACCAAATGGAATAAAGCAATGTAGCCCAAGGGCAACCTCATTAACGTTTTTTGGTCGTCGGGCCAAACGGCTAGATTAAAAGTAGTCCCGGATACAACCCGACGATGACTGGATAAAGGTGATATCCCGAAGCAGGGAGACGAAACCTCTTAACCAAAAACCCACCTTCCGCATTGGCGTGTAACTTCGACAGCCCCTACGAACATTCTTTTCCCATCAGGCTTTCATGTGGCTGAGCTAGCCAGTGTGACATCCAACACCCTTCCCTTCTCATCGCAAACTGACTCTCGGTCTGGAAGGTGTAAAGACGGTGGCGGGCAAACAAGAGTAAGGTAGTGAGGTGCACGCCACGTGATTATTCCTAATTGGAGACGAGAACTGTGAGGAAATATCTGCCTCCACTGAAGTGCGCACACTTATTGTCTTCACAGGGCCACCGACACCAGCGCTGACGAGGGGAGAAATTGTAGCAATCGTGGTATCTATTCTTTTGATCATCCTCATGACAGCCTGTTTCGTCGGTCAGCGAAGGTGCAAATCGGAAAAGGCCAATCGTGCGAATCCGTACAGCGACAGCCCCCCTCCCCACCCCCAGGAGGCCCAAATGGAGCTCATACTTTAAACTCCTACCACGCAAATACTCTCGCCTTACTTTAGCTTAACGCTAACTTCTGCCCTCTCCACTCCGACGCGTTTCTTAAAACCCCAATTCCCCTTTTAATATTTACTCTGTTTTGATATCGTCAGTCGCATTTAAAAAGTATACATTTATAGTCCTGCAACACAATCGAGGGGTTATCGAGGCCAGATTAAGCTGTTTTTTGAGTGCAATGAGAAGGGCCAACCTCCCGAGGTAACTGCGGGCAGCGGGGAGGACGAGCAAAACCTGTAACAACCTGTTCTAGGGGATGCAGCTCATCGATGTGCAAAAGCCGTGCTGCGCTCGATGCAAGGCCGAGTGAATCTCCCATACGGCACCTCCACCACACGACGGCGTCGCGTGAACTGATGCCGAAGGCGCCCCACTTCGTGTTCTGACCTGCTCCCACCCGTCAACTTGGTGTATGACGAAGAGAAATGCGCGCATAAAGACAACTGGTGGGTCGACAGTTACGCGCAGCAAGCCTGGGACATGTACACCACATGTCACTTCTGTTAACTTAATAAACATTCGATTTTGAAGGCGGTTTGCCGGTAGCGGATATGAGGGTGAGTAGAGCAACGAGCGATCAACACAATCGAGACGGCGATAGTCTGCCACTCCAAGTGGTCCGACTCACCAAATTAGATTTCACGAAATGACAGGTGAAGTCTTCAAAGCGCCTAGTTCGCGTGAAGGCATCGCTTCTCGTTCTTCCAAGTTGGGTGAACTCAACCAAGAGCGAAGCCAATCTAACGCAAGGTTTACGCATTGCGAAAGTTCATTTATCTGAGTCAGTAGATTCTCATGTGTCAATTAAACGTAATCTGCAAAATCGGAAACTAAAACTCACTGAATGACCCACTCCTCTACCGACGTTGGCCGAATTGCTATCGCTCCAAACAGCGTTCAAGCACTCAAGGCGACACTGTTTAAGGAAAACCCCCATCAATCTGTTAAGATAAAACACCTGCCAGAAGGGATAAAAACACCGTTGTGTTAAAATCAAAAAGTGGGAATTTTGGGTGGGAGAAGTGTGAGAAGAGATGATAGAGATGGACAAATGAGCGTAAATGTAAAAAAAAATTAGAAAATTCACCCGACCCATAATCTTCCTTCTCACCATCTTCAAATCTGCTTCTTTTCCTCCTTCACCTCGACAAAGCGGAGGATCGTTGATGAGAACAAAGAAATGTGCATACAAGTAGTAATAATATTGGTGGGAGAATAACATTTTTGGGGTTGAAAACGAAGCAATATGGAGGTATTAGTGGAATCAGGCAGTAGGTGAAGTGTTTCGATGATGAAAGGCCATGCACGCACTCAATACTAGTTCCTGAAGTATAAAAACGTAGCTCAACTATACAAGGAAGTAGATCGGAAATACACGAAACAAAGAGAAAATACGTTGGTAGGGGGGGAAAACTCACGGTCGAGGCGGAATAGGCGGACCCGGCGGGATCTGTGTGCGATTTCTGCGGGAGGAAAAATAAAACATAACAGCCATGCCACATTATGAAAACCAAGTGTTAGTACAAGAATAAAACATGCTACTGAATTACGTGCAAGTAAAACATCAAACCGGTATAGGCACACTGTGATGAACACAAGAAACGTGAAGGAAAGCAAGCAGATAACAGTAGAAAAACTCTCCAACATAGCTACGTGAGAGACAGTATATAAATCTAAACGTGCAGACCAGATGACATCTTGTTCCTCCATGATAAATGAAGGTGTCATGACCTCCCAAGGGCCAGCGTGTGACTGGGTAATCCCGAGTCGGGTAAAAAAGGGGGGTTGCACAGCCGCTTATAATTTTTAAGTAACACTGCGGCTCTCACAAGCTTTCAATGGGGTTTCCCTTCGCGAATAGGAGACCATTCAAGAGTGGTAAGAAAACAGATTTAGGGGAAAATAATATATATGGTGATTCAGGCGAGACCTTGAAGATGAAGTTTGGGAGAGCCAAGGAAGGCGACCTGTGGGTCGCGATAGCGTCTGCTTACTCAAACATAGACGCAAGAGTTCGTGCAGAAGAGGAACCTCCGTAAGCAGGATTCCCACTGTTACCGCTGGGAGTTGTCGAGATCGATGAAGAGATGGGATCAAACATCTTGAGGCCGGGATTGTTGCTATGCCAAGAAGAGGAGGAGGAGGAGGTAGAGTTGACAATCGGGAAGACGTTCGGTGCGACGGCAGTGGCAGCGGTGGCGGTCTTACTGTGAGCCATGGGGGCAGCAAGGAGATCACCAGTGGAATTACTCGGGTGCATCGTCACCATGGATTGGGGGATTAGAGGGGCTGAGCGGCTGCGGTGCGGGTTTCGGGAGTGAGAAAAGCAAAGACCGCGGATAAGATGCGGATTAGGAGGCTGGGCGACCAACTCGACAGAGATAGTATTCCCCCCAAATCTATCCACTTTCTCACAAAAATGCTCACACACACACGTCTACACAGCAGACGCATAGTGTCTCAGTCTGCAAAAGACCGGGCAATAGGGAGTTTAGGTGGTTAAACCAAATTCAAACTATTAGAGAGGGGGGGGGTTAGAGGGCACAAGGAGGGAACGGTCCCATATACCTGTCCACATTCTCCGCAGACCTAGCAACGATTTGGGTTAATTTACAAACGGTCACGTTAAAAGCAGGCAGCAGTTAGGCTGGGCCTCGTAACGCCCAATGTTGAGAGTTGAGCTTACGGCGACCGACGAAAAGATGAGCGTGGCCTAGAGCAGACGAGTTGAGACTAATGATAAAGTGCAGTCTAACCCTGATTTAGTGCATGCTGGTCGGCTGAAGTGCGCAGGTCGGTGGTAAACACATGAGCTGGTGAATGAGAGACACGCCTTAAGATTTGACCAAACCTAATCAAACCACTTTACAAATCATTTTGATGTAAAATTAACTATGCAAAAGAGGGACTACATGGTGTAACGGGAAGCCCAAGCTCAAGGAGGCTCATTTCCCATGACGCCTAACTAACGATGGCCTCAGGTTTTCCAGGTTCCACTCATCCCCCCCCCTCCCTCCCCAGATAGTTTAAAAGGTGGCAGGGCGAATGGCGTCTCGAAAGATCACTTAGAACGTTAAATAGGCATAGCAAACGCGAAATGCCTTCATTGTGGATGAGATGGAGATATGGGGTGTACATGCAAGAGGGCAAAAAAATCAAAAGACAGGTTGGCCAGGTCTGGTGTAAGAAGAGCTTACGCGGGCACAAGCGGTGGTGTTGGAGCCGTTACCGACGCGGGGTTTCGTGAGGTGGGTGGAAGTGGAGGCGCGTTGCGAGGCTGTAGTGGAACAAATCCGCCTCCACCTCCGCCTCCCGTGTACGAAGGGCTGCTACGATTGGGTGCAGCTGAATGCCCAGACCGATAAGAAGCTGCTCGCGGTGAACCCCCGTTGCCTCCATTCTCCTAAACATGATTAATCACGGTGTTCAGCGCACGAGAGCATAGAGCCAGGGGAGAGAAGGGAGGGGACAAAGGAAGGGAAGAGGGGGAAGGGGGCAGGGGCGCGATAAAACTCGAGAGCCTTTCCTTGTCATGATAAAAGTATTAATTAGAAATGCAAATTTATTTAAAACTGCTGCTACTGTGAATCGAATGAATAGTGACCATTTTAAGGCATGGGAATAGGAGGAAAAAAAACACTCACAGCTTCACGCCAATCATCTGGAATTGGTGGCGGCACGGGGGTGGTGACAGTGTGGGTGGTCACATCGGCGATGATGTTGAGCGCCTCTTTCATTGTATTGTACATCATCACCATGTCCTGTTTTCGTCTTTTCTCCTCTTGCGACTCCTCCATCAAACGATTCTACGGGAAGAAAGAACACTACGTGGTACTCGACTAACAGGCAACAGTGCCAATAGCCATTGAATGCGGTAACTCAATGAACCTGGATGTTCAAGCACCTAACAACCTGGTACATGGAAGGAGATGAATTTTTTTTAAGGGCGGAAGATGAAAACAGTCAATGACGAGTTTCGCATTGCTGAGCCCAATTTGAGCTGTTACTCTCTTATGAAAAAAGTGTAGCCTACGTTTCATAATTTCGCGCTACGGTTTAAGGATTTACCCCCACGCTAAATGCCATTTCATACCAACATTAACGGCAAAAAACGCAATACAACAGTAAATACAGTCTTATCGCTGAAGGTAGGCGGGTTCCACTCCAACTTTCACTACCGCGTCCCCCTTCATGCCAAACACTGGGTCAAAGTCCCGCAGTGCAGTGACTCACTTTTCCTTCCCGACGTCTCCTCACCCCCCCTCCCTCCCTCCCTCCCCCCCACTCGAGACTTGTTTCGTATGAGCCACGAGAGCACTTTGCCCGTGCTCAAAGCACCCACCACATCGCCTCCATCGCTACCCTTCTCCACTTCCTGTGCGACAGGACTTCTGCTCACCTGCCATCAGGACCAGTGCACTGAAGCTCTTCAACGTCATTCTCTGGGGCATTCGCACCCATCACCCGAGAGACACCTTAGGCGACGGGCAACCTTATAGGAAAGACACTTCAAGGCGGTCCCCCAATGCAGTACCAGCTGCCCCAGGAGACGACGCCACCGCACTCTGAATTCACCTTCCCACTTTGCATCCTCTGAACGTGCTAACCCAGTTGGCTTCAAAATGCCAACCACACGCGGCAAATTGGCGTCGACAAGCTCTCCTCACGAGTTGCACCAACGCCAAAGGGAAGGGCGCTTTGCGATTGTGGGTGGGGAGAGCAGAGCTTCACTTTTGGGTAGGGGCACCACACTCAGCTTGGCCAAATGGGACTTTGGCTTCTCCACTAACCGTTCGCCTCCTTGCTGCCTTCTCCACACACCTCAATGCACCCGTGCGGTCCGACATGCACCTGACAGGACGCAAACGCACAAAGTAAACATCCACTTGGGCGACGAAACGCCAAACTCGCTTTTCTGCACAATCCAGGCTGCTCCTTGGGGAGAGGCCTTCTTCCCTACACCTGCCGCGTCTCTTCCCAAACACTGCGAGGCGTGTCCGACACCTCGCAGCCCCACTGGCAAATGCAGAACATCATCCCGTTTCACTTACCTTGCTTCCACAGAACCTCCAGGGCCAATTCCTCTCGGTTGACCTCTCCACTGTGTCCACTGACGAGGCTTTGAAATTCATGACCATCGTAGCCCTCTACGACGCGGCCTACGACCAAATGAGACCGAACCTCAGGCAAAGAAGGAGCAGCGCCACGAAGCGCCCTCGGCGCAGCAAGAAGAGGCTCCTCCAGACTCCCCTCACGACTGTTAGCAACTTGGTGAACGGTCGTATTTGGCGACAGAACCGACAAATCTCGATTTCTAGCAGCGAAGACTCCTCCCAACTTAGCGAAGAATTGCACAGTGTGGATAAACGGATGGGTCCATTTAAGCACACTTCTCGCCGGCATCCAAACATTTCACCAAATTGAAAAAGACAGGCTTTAAAAGTACCTTCAAGTAGAGCATACGTTCAACGAATTTGTTCTTCTTCCCGGACGCACGCAGCATCCTTGTCCTTCCTCCCTCCCTCACTCTCACAGACGGTGGGAATAGACTGAGCTTTTCCGCGGCGTCCGTCTCCCATTCTACGGGCAGTTGTCCTATCGTCTACAATGGCCATCTGAGGCACGAGCATTCGGGCGCAGTCACCGGAGGCCCACGCCTTGCACATCCTCTTCCTGTCTGCAAGTGAGCACACTCACCTCCACCAGGCGTCAAAAGCCCGGCAGATGCACGAAAGAAGGCTTGAAAGACAATCAACTTGTATTTGCACAAGTGGGCGTGGGTGTATAAAAATATGCGAGGGGGAAGTGGAGATCAGGACGGGCATCTCACCGACTCTTCTGTACAAAACTGGTGAATTTGAGGGGGTCATAGCCCCAGTACTTCACAAAATTCGTTATGCAGGCACTCCGAACTGCGTAGTGGCCCTTTTTGGCTGAAAGTCCATTCTTGCACATGGGGCAGGCGAATCGGGTCACAGTGCTCACCTAGGAGAGAAGGCGTGGTGATTAAGTGCATCCTCGGTGCTATTGCTGCGGGCAGTGAGACCGCGCACTTGCCTTGTACGGTGCCTTTTCAGAGATATGTTGGCTCAGCAGATTCATGGCTATGTCCTCGCAGTTCATCAACTCATCTACGCACGCGTACATCTCATGGGGCAACTCGAATGTGTACGCGTAGAGGAAGTACTAAAAATGAAGTGCCGCAAAGACACCGAATAGTGTGACTGACTTGCAAGCGCGCACGTCTTCAAGCTAACACTAGTAATTTGGATAGCAGATGCTACCACACACACGGCAGGTCCTAGTGCCGAGTCCCCTGCCCTATTAGGATGAGAGGACAGCAGCCACTCATTTGCTGTTCCTCCAACCTACCACCTGAGTGGCTGAGGAGACTAAAAGTGGACATTTCCGCAAGAAAGAAAACTGCTCAGTCGTGCTGAAGCACAGGCAAATGTTGACGGGAGCACGATGAGCTTCGTGTTCCTTCAGTCTACTTGAATACAAATGAGTATGGGACAACAATTGGGCACGCAGTTATGTCCTACGCGGTGAGAGGTAGTACGACAACTTAATGACAGTGAAAAAACGACCAAGAATGACCAACCTTGTGGAGGAATGAGGCCCCCGTGAGAATGAGAGAATAAGAGGCAGTGTTGGTAGCAACATAAGCGAAACGTCGGGTTTCTGCAGACCACGCATGACTCCTAGCTGCAAATCCAACCAGTCTGTCCTGATTGTCATTCCATAACCTTGGAAAACAACCGTAATTCTAAGAAAAATTTACCTTTTCATCGACGTCTTTAGATTAATTCTAATTAAGGAAGAAATGTCTAACTACCATCAAGAACTACCTGAAACCTGTCCGTAGTGCCCCGTCATCTGGCACCACCTCGTCATCGACCGAAAGCACAGCGTCAGTTTGAATGAGGTCAAAGGGCAAGAAGCGATTTTGAAGCTTGTTTATAGGGGCCAAAATTACCTACAATCCAAATAAACATTTGGTGAAGCACACGCAGAACTTTCACCCCCTTTGCTACTTTTGAGATATTCATCTGCCACCATTTTGTTCTTCAAGCGATAATATTGCATATTACAGATTTAGAGGCTGTTATCACCTTCAACTGCGAAACATGCCGTCTCATTAGAAAATCTACGGTGCAAATCGACCTTTGTAAACTATAAAGATTTGATTTGCTAACCATTTCTCAGCTTCTGACCCGCCGACTTTAAAAAAATTATAACGCTCATCTCCACCAGCATAGTACATTTTCAGCGTTCCCTTATTACGGCTCTGCTTCCGAGTACTTAGAGGGTGTGCATGCCGACTTATACTACGCGCGCAGTTGAGTGTAAAAAAGGAGGTCGATTGAGGTGAAATTCAGGAACAGAAGGAATCCATCCAACGACTCGCATCGTCGACCCAATTAACCCATACGAGTGCCAACCCCTTGGTAGGGATTAGAAAGTCCTCACCGGGGAGAGAGAATGAGTTTATGGCATTCTCACTCGGTGTCGCAAACCCTCGAAGCCTCAGTTACAAATTCCGCGCACTAAATAACCCCATCCCCACCTACTACCATTTGGCTAATGCGTGTACTTGTGCGTGTGGGTGTTCGCGAGCGTAAGCTACATTCTTCTCACCTCTCCCAGTTGGGGGAACGGCTGTGGTCAACTCAGATGGTGTCGTCCTTCTGTCCCCTCTCAGATGACAATGGACATCAGACTGTCTGAGTGACCACGCCGTCTGCTCTACGACGCGCCAATACTCGACTTACGTGCACCGGAAATGGAGTAATCGGCCACTGGTAGGACTCTGGTTTGTACGTTGGATGATTCCACACCACAACTATGGAATCCACCAAGTCTGCTACCTTGGCGAATTTCTCAATGCTTGCAGTCAGCATGCTGATCCGATCGTAGGTCAGAAAGACAACTGAAACACACAAAAGCCTTCCTTATTCTTGTGCATCACAGCCCTCACAAAGTGTCCAACTTGAGCATTGCCCACAAATTCAGCAAAGTCTTGAAACAGTTGAGAAATTTCCTGCTCGAGGCAACAACTAGTCCATCCCAAAGAAGACGGATGATTTGACTTTTACCGCGACCCTATTTCCGCCTGTGTAACGCTTCCCGCTGGCATTCATACTCGGCAAAGCAGCCCCGAGCGAGGCAGCAACGGCATCAACTGCCCTCCGATCGCAAGACTGTAATCGCCGGGTAGGAAAAAATCCTCATGTTTGCGGTCTCATGCTTACTGAGTCTCGTCGAGCGAGTCCTCTCAAGACTCCAACGCAGAGGGCATGTCAGTCAACCAAGCCCAACTAAGTTTTCACGGGCCCCCATAAGAATGCAGCACATGCCGCACTTTTCCTTCTCCTCCTCGTAACCGTGACAACGACTCCGGAAATGCCACTTTGTGACTCATTCAGTGAATTGCCTTCATTTTACTTACTGACCAGGGAACACGGAGGCACACACGACAGAAGAGGCCAGAAGAGCACACGCGGGAACCAGACCCACATCGGCCACACCTGCGTAAGGGCTGCATCCTGCCCTGTGTGTGCATATCCTCTTCCACCCTCTCCTCAGCCTGCACCGATGATGCGTCTACTTCGATGAGGTATCGCAATCCTCCCCCCAGTGGCTTCTGGGGACCAGGCCCCAGGGCTACTGCACCCTCCTGTTTTCACCACACATACCAACAAATTGTTTCACGGCAAAAGATGCCATCTTACCGGTAAATTTGTTCTTGTGTTGCGATTTCCCTAAAAGGCGCAAAAGACGAGGTCAGATTAACGTCGTAGGCTGGATGACGCCAGCACCACAAATCCCCTACCCATAAGTGCCCCCTAAGCTACCCACCTCTACTCGTCTCCCCAGGATAGCACATTCGGGGGCATAACGCCAATTGTCTGGTAGAAGGACTGGGACTACCACATCTTTCCATAGAAAAGTGCACCTAAATTCAACACTTACTCACGTTGATCTCGCATCCAGGTGAGGGAAGTTGCCTACTCCTCCTCCTCCGCCTCACCATCACCGTCATCATCATCACCGTCATTATTATTATTATTATCCCATGTGTTTACTTCGATGTGTTTCATAAATCACATGCTCGAGTTTTCTTAGATGGGCCACGGTTTGTTAATTAAGGCTATGCCTCAATTAACCGGTGACACAAGGACTTTTCAAATAGTGCGTCGCCTAATGCTACCTCTGCACCGTCGATTGTGCCGCGTAAATATTGGGACTATGGAATGCGAAGAGGCAGTAAGAGGTACCTGAGTCGCACATAGTGTGATTATTCCAAGGTGTTGTGTCGAATATCCACAGAGGACCCTCAAGATCAGCCCTCATGCGCCATTTGCAGACGGCTTTAGCTTGCCTCGTGCCTGCTTCATCGAGCACACTGGACCTGACCGTCTCCATGTCGATGATTTCATTGTTGTTGTTGTTGCTATTGTTTTCGTCGCGATTATTAGTGAGGCTATAAACCTGCACGCGAGTCCTTCCAATCTTCCCAGTTACATGAGTCCGAATGACTGGAGCTGTCGGTTGAGGCAGTCCAAGTGCCTTATTCAAGATCGCCACCGCAGTCTCCACCTGCTTTCCAACCGTCACCAAATGACGAGTAAATAACTTCGAGGCCTAAAATAAAATGCGAATAACTGACTACTATGATGTGCGAACAACATACGCGCTACTGTTACTGACAAATTTCTCGTCCGCCTACCCATCCACCTGCGGCAAAGGTCGCTGCGACCCCTCTAAGAGTACCTCCCTCCTCCTCCTCCTCCTCCTCCTCCTCATCGTCATCGTCATCATCACCATCAGCATTATCACTCATCAAACAATCGAGCATTAACTACGTCACCAGAATAGCGGGAATCGCACACATCCACCGTCCACTAACTTCACCTCGAGGAAGAAGCACTCTATTTCGACTCACATGCGGCTTCTCTCACTCCGTCCGGCACACCCCCTCCTCCCACATCTCAACACCGCAATTACCTTGTTCAGGCGCATAATGCGCTCGTCCGTGCTCATTGTGCTCAGCCTCAGCACAAAGCCGTGAGCGTTGGCAAAGGGCACGAACACGACTGCCTGCGACCACAATTCTTCGAGGAGGTCGAAGAAGGGCAAGTATTTCTTCACAGTCATTGGCTCGTAATTGGTTGGTATGACGGGAATTGAGTGATACATGAAGCAGGTCCACAGTTGTGCCTGAATAGACCGAATCATGGAGGATGACAACGCGTCCCAGTTACTCGCGACGATAAGGCAAAAGGCGGAGTCTTGTAACACCTACAAGAAACGGATGAGATGTAAACTTCCATGACATAGCCCCTGCTCTCTTGTGCAGTCGTGCTTTCCAGATTACGACTTAAATATTTCATTGCATATCCTGCGAGGTCACGAATTCCTCGTGGCCAGAGGCACTTTGCGACAGGGAGACACCATCCACTATCCCACCCTCATCCCAACTACTCCCCTGTGCTCGACTCTGTGTCAGACAGAAATGCAGGCCGATAATGTCGGTGGCTCCAAAGAGAAGAAAGTTAACACACTGGTTTTCATATGCATGCACATTGGTCTTGAAATGGTGGAAGTGACTCGTCTCCTTTGCTAACACTTATGAATGCGAATAAGTGCATTCTTCCCATCACGCACACCAATACAAGATAGCAAGAAGAGGGGGAGAGCTCGATTAATAGGTCATCAGAATGCCAATGGAATTGCGACTCACATCTCCAGCTTGGCGACAAGGCAGGTGTTCCGGTTTCACATCCGCGGGTGGAAGCCCGTTGGGGAAGCAGCGTGCATTCCTGCCACTTTGGATTGTGATGTTAACACCGTGCGTATTCGAAAGACTGGCCACCATTTGCGATTTCACACTATCGTCTTCCTCTTCTAAGCTCCCCAAGTCGGCTGCTAGCACATACGCCTTATGGTTGGGATGTTTGATTTTTAAATTAAGGTCGAATTTCGGGTCAGAGGGGGCGAGAGTGGGAGGGGACAGGGGCCAATACGGGAAGACCATGCCAAATATAGACGAGGCTAACGCCCTTTGATTGATGCCAAAATCTGCGGTGGCCGCAATCAGTTTAGATGAAGGGGTAATGGAGGTTTTCCCAAAGGCAAAGCAGTAGTCGTCTCTTCGCTCAAGTAGACAGCGTGAGAAACTCTCTTCTGTCAGCGCCAGTTGCATGTGTCCTGGTGAGCAATCTGTACTCAATCGCGGCAAAAGACTGTAGGCAGAGGTTAAGTACTCGTCGAATTCCCTTTGTGACACACACGTTCCCATTGACTTCTTCAGCAAGTACCGCCTTAGTTCCCCCAGAACATAGTTGAGTGAAATGCTTTCGTCTGGCATCCGGATACCCTCCAAATTATTCTCACTCCGGGCTTTGTAGTGCTACAGGAAAAGAATACGCAAGGATACATCACAAGAATTGCAAGTCCATGCACAAAGCCAATATACATTAGAAGGTTAATGCCAGTGAGAAGGGTCACAGATATCCACCTCGATCTTATCTTCCAAGTACTAATCATTCCGCAATGAGTGACGGAATGCTCGGCAACAAATGACACCTCCAAAAAACTACGAACATTTATCAAAGCCTTCATTAGTGCATTCTGACTTTCTTCGGGCGTTTTGAGGACTCCCACTTAGCCACGGACGCGGTGTTCACTATTTCCTAACATCACTGGTCGAGTGCGTACATGCGCTTCATCTTACCTGCAGCGCTGTTACCTAGCCAACTAACTGCACAACATGGTAGTCAATCCACTGAGACCACCTAAATCCCACCCAATTCAACTCAGCAGCGTACACTCAAGCCCACATAATGGAAGGCAAATCCCCGTTTTCCTGAAGAAAATTCTTGATAGTTGCCTCTGCCCGCAATCGACTGAACACGGATTCGGACATACTGCAGTAAAATAAATAATCAAACGCATCCGGCAACTTATCTCGGTCTTCCTATTCACTGCCATTTGCCGTGCTTTTGCTATTTATGGCTAATGTCCGTGACACTAGTCTACTCTATCTTAACATTGTCACTCTCAAAGATTATCTCGGAGTTCTTCTTTGTAGAAGATAATACTGAAGTCGGCTGCAAGCATTGTAAAAGTGCAGATATTGGTCAAATTATTAGCATACCAGGTTTATTCCACTTCTGCGAAGGATTACTTCCACACTGGGGGGATCTGAAGCAAAGAAATGATTTCCCTTTTAAAATGGGTCTCTGAAATATCAACTGTAATTTCCCCTTCAAGCACCTAAATAAAGTGACTTTCGATATAGGACTCAATAGCCACGTTGTTTCAAGTTAATTTGACATAAATTAAAAAGAACAAAGGCCAAGATTTGATTTGATCAGTTCATGAGTTACCGTCATCAGCCTGCAGGTAATTACAAAGTCCAAGAAAACGAAAGACTTACGGTTCCAATCTATCAACAAATTTTGTAGTGTGAGCAGAACGATGAGGATGATAAGGATTATCAAGAGTACGAGCCTCCAACGCCATCGTATCTACCACGGGTATCAATTTGGTTAACTTAATAGCTTACCATTTTCATCCTTCTAAGGTCGTTTGACTCTCTGTAGGAGGAGCTTCTTTCCCTTTCTACAACGAGAAAATTCGCGATAGCAGCACACACTAGGAGGTGGCGCCGAACAGGAGGACTGTTTACCTAGACTAATGCTTCGCCACATCAGAGCCTAGAAGTCCACTGAGTAGTTTCTACCATGTTTGCAAAGCGATTTAAGGTATCACACCCGGACAGGGCAATCTCAAAATCCGTGTCGAAGGGTGCCAGTCAACATTTAAGACAAGACATTTAATTGACCGTATCAAATAATGAATCGTTCACGTATGAATAAGTAAGCATTCCCCTAAGTCATGGAGAGCTCACATTCCACGCTGTAAAGTGGGGAAGAAGTAGCCAGCAATGTTATGAAATTTGGTAACACATAGGCATGTTATGCGAAAGAGACATGATCGGGACTGAAATTGACAACTTTCACGTATACTTCACAACAGGCAAAATAGACGAGACGCGAATACTTCTTCATTCCCTAAGTTTGGGACTGCCTCAACTTCTCCGTGTGAGGAGAGAGTGGGTGAGGGAGGAGATTAGGTTATCTTCTATGAGGTCGAATTCTTCTCATTCTCTGACAGTAAAACCACCTATCGTGCTAGTATGAGTGAATGTCCCAGTAAAACTGGGTAGTCAAATATCAAAATGGTTTGCTGAAGACAAATATTCTACTTATTCTAAATGAGACGGATTTTCGTTTGTTCGGAATAGATATGATCTGGACTGAATTTGGCAACTTTCCCGTATACTTGGCAACAGGCAAAATAGAGTAGACGCGAATACTTCTTCATTTCCTAAGTTGGGGACTGCCTCAACTTCTCCGTGTTGGAAGAGGGGGAGAGAGTCGAGGACTGGTTATTTTAAAAGAGAGAATAAGTTCTCTAACCTAGGTTATTATGATGCGGAATCAAAAGTGTTTTTCTCATTCAAAGTCAACAAGATTACTATCTTTGGTGGTATGTAAGTGTCGCAGGGTAGGGGATTAGTCTAACGTCAAAACGGATTTTTAGAGAACCGTTAAGGTTTAGATTTCCAGTTTCACTTCCTGAATCATCAAGAAAACCTGTGAAGTGGAGAATATTTCCAGTATGTTAAAGCGGCTACTTTCTGGACACCAGACCGACATTTAGATGTCGAATGTGTGTACCGACTAAATGTTACATCGGTCGTGTATCAATGACAAAATATTAACACTTAGATCTCGTCCATAGAATTGAGAAAGCCTCCATGCCATTGTCATTATGCTTTAATAGCATGTAAACGATGTCGCATTTTATAATAACTGAACAACTGCACGGGGAGTTTGGCTTTTACTGAGAAAGATTAATAGTTGCGGCAATTTAATGTGTAATTTACGATTTTGATGGGACACGTGAATCAATTAGCGGTCTTTGTGTAGTCCTCTTAAGATAGTAATAAGCTGTTGTTTATGTTGAAAATTACTTGAAAGAATAAAGAAAAAACCCAATTTGAGACATGGAGAATTCTTCAGGCAAATATCTTTTTACCGAACGCGGTGACACTAAAGGCTATATGCGTTTTTACGTTAAAAACATAAATACATTATCGCTATACATCAAATAATACTTCATTTCTACATAAAAAGTTATTATTTTGGAATGTCTGAAATAGGCATCAGATAAACACACCTAAAGAGCAGCCCTGCTAATAACCACCTCAAATTACTCTTTACATATCCATTTGGAAATAAGTAGTTCTGGAAAGAACGCTTTTGATAATGTCAGCATTACTCCAATGTCAATATATTTTAAACGCCAGTCACTTTCATGGCCCCTTCTTCCTAAACACTATCGTTCATCAAACCATGACTGCATCTCATGTCCCTCAACACTGCCCAGTTAACAACGCCAATCCTCTTTGTAAAATTATACTGTCTATGCTTTTAGCGAGAACCGGAACTGCCCTCATGATAGCTGCCAACGAACTTTAACACTACACCAGAAGTGCACATTGAGAAATACAAGAATACGAAGATGACAGACCAAAAAGGAATAACTAAGGCAAAAAATTCTTACGTATACACGGGAACACAGAGTGGTAAGTGATAACGCCCCCGAAAACGCGTATTTTATATACGTGCGCACGAATCCTTATGTTTGCATATGTTTTGTGCTCCAATAAAGTGGTGTTAAATGCGCAAACACTGGTACCGCTAGAACTGTTTCAATGCGTTGCATTATGCGGTGGGTGCGTGGCCAACGGATTTACTCCTCTTTCTCCACTTACCTCCTGTCTACCCAAACTAGTGAGGCTAAAGGTTTTCCCGTTGGCTCTTTCGTTTTCATACTGATATTGAAGGAGCCAAGCATAGATAGCAATATGGTGACAATGCGAGACTAGTAATCACATTACAGCCATGGCCTCGGAGTCATAAGAGCAGGTAGACGAAAGATATAACTCACTTGAAAGCATCAGACTTTGAGTTGGTAACCGTCAGATTTCCACATTTCTTGGAGAAGTATGGGCAATTTAATCCAATCTCAATCTTCTACTACCACCGAAAACATGTCGCTTAGCAATGATGTACACAAAGGGTAGGTTCATGTCTAAGCCTTAGTAAAGGAAAGCAATACATTGAAATGGTTGATACTGCAGTGATAAATGAATAAGGGAGGAAATTCAACGCCTCTTAGTCACGACATTCAAAGTCCTGTTCAATGGTTACTTCATAAATGCCGAAAGCTCTTACCCAGCCTCCACCGTACCTAAAATTCATATACATGTGGTTGTGGAACGTTACTTCAGTTGCAACTGAGACACTGTTGTCCGATTCGGAGAAGTTGAAATTTGAAAAATGCCCTTTCATAGGAAAGTTCACGACACTCAAAGGCGGGTGCGATTCGCTCCAGTCGATAACTTCACGTGCCGTGGTCATAGCATAGCAGAAGCTCCCGCCTTCTCACCAAACCGATCGATAGCGTGCCTAGGCAATTTCCACCTCGTCTTGGTGATGAGTCATTCACACCTCTTATTGGTGCAAATGCTTTAGCCAGTCATTGAATCTCCCGCCGACATGCGGTATTGACGCTCACACCCTCGTAATTCATTGCCATAGCAGGAAATCATGCTGTCTTCTCGGCGATGCGCCTAAATTCACGCCCTCAACGTGAGTGCTATAACACATCCTATTCCGATAACCAAGGATATTTCGCTTTCCACCATTGTGCAATGTGCTCCTTTTCGGTAATCAACGCATGGCATACACTTCACTTTCAATTAAATGACAAAGAAGTCGTTTTTACGCTCAGTGGAAACGTGCTCTTTTACCAGCCGGCAACCTAGAAAGAGCTTGTTAATGATGATTGACTGAAAGCTACGACAATTGATTCACTGACTCAACTACCGCTAACATCGGTTCGTTATGTAAACTGTCGCGCCTACAGACTTTCTTTCACCCATCTCACCTGCAACTGCGCCGCGTCTAAAGAACTTTTATCAACTCAAAAGACTTGCAAATCAGTTAACGCACCAACTATCTCCTATCCACCAAATCTGCCGTCACAGTCTGCTATTTCCCCATACCATCGAATGCAAATAACAAGCAACAAGAGAAGTTCCACCCTCCACATAACATTGTTGCTTCGATTCCATTGCTCTCAAAGCCCTCATTTTCTCTTCACGAAACTACCAAACTGCTGGTCCTCACTTATCTGATCTGTCAGTTGCCCAATTCTGTGTGCGATCCCACTTTACGCCCTCAAGCGAAGTCATTTTCATTGCTTGAGCATAATGCTCCACTCGTCCTCTAGTTTCATTCGACTGTGCACACTCCCGAAGCACTCCATCGCCCTATCTGCCCTTCCTCGGCTCTTCGGACGCCACGTCATTGCCCCGTCTTGCGATGCCACCACGTAAATGCCTCCTTCTTCGCGGTCAGCACAGTCTTTCGTGCGAGGCTGAGGTCTTCGCTCCTCTCCTCTCCTCATGAGGAAATCACATTGACATCAGCAGACCAGAGTTCTCCCTGTTCAACTCGGCACATCACCTCACTACCACGTGCCGTCGCTCGCAGAACTTTGCAAAATGCCGCCTTTCCTGCCCTCCTCCCCTGGTGGTGGTCAACCTTCCATCTCTCCCTACCACCCTCGACCACCGCCCATCCACCCGTCCACATCACTCTTGACACCGACCAAGTCGACTACGATTTCGCGGAGCCCGTGTAGTCTTGGAAGCAGGCAGTGCTTCTCACCAGTCGCCTTCAAAAGGCCCCAATGGTTACGTGGGCGTATGTACGGCTCCGATACGTCTCTTTTTTTGACGATAAGAGCTCCCTCTTCTAATCTTCACGACATCAGGAGCAAATCTCATTTCGATCTCAAACTTCACTCCAGAAAATTCATATTTCTACAGTTCAAGTGCACTACAACTCCCATAGGGAGGAGTGGAGTAGTGGGCACTTCTACTCTTCTTTAAGGAGGCGTTGTCAATGAGAAAAGTCTCTGCAGAAAACAGCCCTCCTCCACCTTCCGTCACCTTGCACACCTTCGCGACGTGGTGGAAGAAGCCTCGAGGTCCCGAGCGCTGATCACTGCAGCAACATGTCGCCTTCCACGACTCTCCACAATCGTCTGCACTTTATCCTCAACAGCCACCCACTGCCACACCTCGTTCGGTGCAACAAGCACTCAGCACTGCCAAATACCAAGCAAAAGCGATTCACAGCCCCACGTCGCCGTCTCGCTGTCACAAGCTCTGCTCCAGAGCACTCTGGCTCCTAACCCATCACCACAACTTCCACTTCGCCATCTCGGTGCCTTCCACTTCGTTCAACACCTCTCTGGTCAGAGGACCCTTCCTCCCGCCCACTTCACTCGAAGGTGTCCTCATTTCAGAAGACAAGTGGCACATCAGTACCGCCATATATATATATATATATATATTCTACGTAGACAAGAAAACTATCCTCCAGCTTCTCCGTTGTACTCGTCAGTCGTGGTGGTGGCGGTGGTTCGGGAACTTCGCCTCTCCTCTGTTTCTGTGTACACTAGAAACAAAAGCATCTCACGTCACCACATCTAATTGGGCTGTCACTTTGCAGGACTGGCGTAAAACTAACATTTCAGGACCCCGGAGAGCCCCTGAAGAATGAACATATTCCACATAGGGAATTTTCCAGCCCAACATCCATCGCAATGACCGCCATTAATAAGCACCATTTAAATCGGTTCCACCTCGAGTGGTGTGTTTAAGGTTGGAGTTGCACAGTCATGCTGCCGCGCTTTACCTACAGCTCACATGGCGCAAATCACAACTTCTCCGAGAATGTGGCTGTGAGTGTGGGTAGGTACTTTTGTGTACCTGTCGACTGCGACCGGCGGATGTCAGCACTCGCTGCGAATGCTTGCATAGCAGGCTACAGGCTAATCAGACGACGGAAGAAGACGTGATTTACGCACTGACGGAACACACAAAAGAAACCATCAACAGGAAGAGAATCTCTTCTACTCGCGCTCTATACACCATCGCAAAGTCCAAGTCCCAGGTTCCCGTAGGCTCGAATGCCAGTCACAGGAATTCGCGGGACAGGGGCCTTCGTCACACACTTCTCATCCGAGAGGCCACCGACCCCTAATAAGGTGGAGTATTCTCATGTCTTCAGAACCTATTCATACACTCACTTCAACTCACTAACTTTACACACACACACAGCACACATCTACGGGAGGCTGTAAATGTATCATGCCATTGATGGACGGTCCTCTTATATCGCCAGGACGACAATTTTTCTGTGAATAAACTTCACAGAGGCCACTTCTCATCTTGAGTGCTTATTTATGCCAGTGTCCGTGGTACACATTCACTCGTCCCACTCTACCACCGCAAATTCCCCTCTATCATGTCTAAGCACCTTAAACAACACCACTCAAGTGAGAGTGCCACTGTCCTCTGTGAAGCAGTGGGTGGGCATGTTGAAACAACTTGTTATGTTTCCACCTCAAGTGAGGCACAGTGCAAGAGCCAAATGTCACTCGTCAACCTGCGCACTGATTTAGTGAGGCCAAAAATGCACTCTCGCGCGCCAGCATTGCAGGGCGGCAGATGGTAACACCTTAGATCTGGAAACAACCCATAGCCCGTGTGAAACATATTTTGTTTGTTAGCCCTCACTTCAATGCCGTGGTGAACTCGCCACTTTCTGCCGTAGTGTGTGATCGGCGAGTAGTTCGACTTGGTAATGACGAAATTGATATGATGTGATGGGATGAAATGAGATGAGTGAGCGTGCACCCAAGACATTGGGAGGAATAACCACTCAAAATGGACATGCCCTCTGTTAAATTGAGTAACGCCAAACATTTCTAGCCTGAATAATGCGAACTGTCCATTTATGACATGGTGCTGTTACGACATCCTGTATGTGTGTGGTGAGTCTTCTCATGTGAATGCAGTGGCCGCTAGGTATGGGTCACACTCCGGAGGTCAGCCAGGAGAGAGAATCTGACGACGGTTGCCTTTGCCAGTTGGAACGACTCGTACGAGTAGTAACTTTGCGTGAACTACGAGTCGGAGAAGAGGATGTGAGCTGTAGGAGGTGAGAGGTACAATCCTGCTGCTTCTGTTTCCTTTCCAAGTTATGTTTATTGTAATCAAAAATGTGGACTATGCACTTTCGTAGGTTGTAAGTGAAGAAGCAACGCAATTGTCGGATGAAACTCCTGTCGCAATCCCAATCCCGACTTAATACGAATTGAGGGATCTGGAGGGAAAACATTGAAACAGGGAGTTATGAGTACTATAAAGACCGACGCGTAGCTAGAATGCAGTAAACAAACGGTCTGGGCTGGTCCACATGTCAGAACGTCATATGAACGAGTGCGTGCACTCCATGACGAAGAGTGCAGAGCGGAGCAATGTTGAGTTGAATAACCAGTGAGAAGGCACCTGTTAACCTACTTCAGGCCGGATAAATAGAAAGCATACGAGATGAAGGCCTCAATTGCACGGCAAATGGTGGGGAAAGCAGCCCTCCTATTCTTCGCCTACATCTGCGTACACGCAAGTAGGTGTCGTCTTCGCTCCTCCACATAACACCCGACGCATTCACTTACCACCTCCCTAGGAACCATTAACTCCACTGTCACACCTCTAAGTCACTTAATTGTGCACTGCATCGATGGCACTCGATGACAGAACGTGAGTAAGCCAAACAGACTTTCCTTCATCGCGTGCTCAGTGGGAACAACTTCAGACCGGACCGAAAGTAATTTGCATGTGGAGAATTTTCAAATGGGTAGTGGGAGGAGACAGTCTATACCTAACAGGTTTGAGCAGAAGAGGAATTTAGAGAAGTAAAGGGGAGAGCGGGGCAGCGGAGGGAGAGAGGGGATGGAGGAAGCACGAGATCATTTGTAGAACATCGTGTGATTGCGAGTAGTGCTGGTGACTTGTTTCCCATGCTCTCTATGCAGACGCACAGTTTGCAGTGCTTGCAAATGAAAACAGAATTTTGAGCGGCCCAATCAACAGTGCCTTCTCGGTCAATTGTTCACTTCCCGGCAAATATGACGTATGTTGACTTCTCCTCATGAAGATATTTTTGGCTTTTGTTATTGGCATGTTCTCTTCGTTTCCTCAACTAGGAAGTTTGCGTGGACGTCAACCTCGAGGAACCTGAGTGCTTCAGAATAACAAACAACAACTGTTCCAACGATTATTTCCAATGTTCCTACACTCAGAGTACGTTCTAGTGCATTCATCACTCACGCGAACAATCACCACCGACGACACCAACACGAAAGTCACTCCCTACTCTTCCAATTAGTTATACACTTCTTCTTTCTGCTTCCTTAGTCTCGGATTCTCACGCAGAAGTGCAGATGACCGGCTTTATCCGCCCAAATATGTCATGGATTATCTTCCAAGCCGCCGTGAATCCAAGCATTTCCATGTCTATCGCGGTGTTTCCTGACAGAGCGTGGACTTCCTCGAATTCAGGTGAGTCTGCAGTCCCGCAACCTATCACTCCAATTACTTATTATGTCACAGGCGTCTAGCCACCTTTCACCACTCATCTTCCAAGGCCTCCTTATGCATCCGAATGAGTCCCTCTACATTGACGCGACGAATAACGAAACGGTGACAATTACTTGCAGATATCACAAGTCAACTGAGTTGGTGAGTACGCCGAAATGTTTGCCCTACCTCTGAGGATAGGTCTTGCACGACTTCCAAATTCACCCATAATGGGCACATATCTTGTGCCTACGTCGTGACTATATATACCGAGTGATTTTACGTTATCTAGATGGATATAGTGGCGGGCGTCGATTCACTCAGCGTTTACACAAGTTGGGACGGTACTGTTTCTAAGAACACAGACCTGGTTCCTCGCAAAATCAACATCAGTATGCCAAACGAAATATAGCTTTAGGGCTCTGTCTGTGCTAACTCATTGTCGCTACTCTTCTTTCAGCAAACGATACGGACGAAAGCTTCGTGAATTTCACAATAGAATTGAGGAGGATAAGACCTGTTGATTATCTCGGATGCTTGTCCGGGGAATATATCAGGCCTGGCGCGGTCTACAAAATAGATTGGGGTAGGTCACATTAGTCTACTGACCACATAAACTTATATCCACGCCTCCGTCACCCTCTATTTACTCAGACCTTCACACTTGAACATAGGAAAATTCACACATATGTGTACACACTGACAGCCTCATCTTCACACGCTCCCACTACGCACATATGCCTGCCAAATCGTCACTTCCAACCTCGTCTTTGACTTTGGGTGTACGCCCGTTGTCAACGAATTCTGTGTGTTCACCATGTCCACATGGTCCACCTTTTCGTTCGTAGACCCTTTGTCCTCCAATGTCGGAGGGCACCGAGACTGATGAATTCGTCTTCCCGATGGAACAATCTCAGTTCCCAATCACATGTGTCCACGAACAATGTTGTCTTTACGTAGACAAACTAGTGGCCCTTTATATGCAGTCCTAATTCCTGCTTGTTGGGGCACCGACATTCGTGTTGTTCGAGGCCAGTGTTGCAGACCCAGCAAATGGCGGATACTGTGTTCTCATTAACCGACTGCTTGGCGTTAAGCGTTGAAAATCACTTTGTCTGGGCATATTACCTGAACCGTTAACACGCAATTGGCCGGTTGTCATATCTGTTGCTAGGAAAATAAAACACGCAGGGAGCTATAGAAGGGAAGGAAGGAAGTTAGGCTGGGGAGAAGGCAGATGAAATGATGGAGACAAATGTGGCAATATTTACCATAGAGAAGAAAAACAAAATGGCTAACATCACTGCATTTCAGGCGTCCAGATGACACTCCCTGGGAATGAAAGTAGAGTCGTGACTGGTTCAGTCGATAGCATGTTCTCCATCAACTTCACCGTTCCTGGCCAATACGAGGTAGGTGGACATCTCACCCAGGTTGCCGTGGCTTTCACGGGTGACATTTGTTTTTCTTTCACATGTAGCAAGTGTGTGTGGACATCGCGTTCAATGAGTCCAAATGTACCGAAATAAGTGAGGACAATTGCTCCACCGGATACTTTGATTGCTCCTACACCCAATGTACGTGCTATTTCACTTCTCGCCCACATGCCACACGCACGCTCCATCGGTGCCAGCCAATTCCCTTCCCTACTCTCTGGCATGCTAACGGGTTTTATCTCTTGTCGCCTCCTTAGTCTCGGATTCTCACGCAGAAGTGCAGATGACCGGCTTTATCCGCCCAAATATGTCATGGATTGTCTTCCACTCCGCCCGGAATTCAGACATTCCCATCTCTATTGCAGTATTTCCTGACAGAGTGTGGACTTCCTCGAATTCAGGTGAGTCTGCATTCCTGCAGTCTTATTACTCCAATTATTTATCATGTCACAAGCGTCTAACCATCTTTTACCAACCATCTACCAAGGCCTCCTTATGCATCCGAATGAGTCCCTCTACATTGACGCGACGAATAACAAAACGGTGACAATAGCGTGTAAATACCACAAGTCGACTGAGTTGGTGAGTGTACCAAAGTGTTTGCCATACCACATGTTTTGTGCCCTCGCCATGATTACATGCAGCGATTTTGCTCTACCTAGATGGATATAGTGTTGGACGGCAGTGCATTGGAAGTTTACCGTGTTTCGCATGGTCAAGTTAAAGATTACCAGAAGCTATATCCGGAAATTATGAAAATTGGTACGCAAACCAAAATGAATCAGTGACGATTAATGTTTGTATACAGCTCAGCAGATTAGTGTTCAAATCCGATTTGGCTGATCTTCTTGCAGGAAGCAAAGCGGACGACAAATTTGTGAATTACACAATAATTGTGAGGAGAACGAAACCGATTCATTACCTGGGATGCTTGTATGGGGAATATCCAAGACGTGGAGCGGTCTTCAAAATAGATTGGAGCAGGTCGAACCAGTCTGCTGAGGATGAAACGTATTTGGACGAAGTCGAACCTTACGAGTCTGCCCTAGCTAGTGCAATGCCTGGCAGTTGTGAGTTATTTAAACTCCTGCGTTCATGCAGCGTACTGCCTTAACTAATACGCGCATACCTCTTTCTGTCATCCTGCCTAGCTCAAAAGACTTCAACTGGGCCGAGTTCGACATCAGGTAATTTGAAGTTCCTAGCATCTATGTTGATGTCTTGTAAGGTCATGGTAGTGATGATGATCATTTCCATCACAAAGCTTCACTATCGAATTGTCTAATTCCTTACCCGACTAATGTTTTAAACACTGCTTAGCGTAGTCAATACATCGTCAGGTGAGGTAAACCCACCTCAGCATTTGCCACTGACCTCTTCATATCATCTACAACCCCTCAATTGCAAGTCACTTCAACACTTCATAGTAGTGGTGAAACGATGAAAAGCAGCTCAACGGCATCGCCATTATACCCATTCCTTCCAGCTATGTAATACCCCTTCTAGTTGTGTCAGATGACACGACATCCTCTCACACCCCTCTTGAAAGAGCCACTTAGAATTTTGGAGTTCATCGAATTTAGGATGGACTAAATAGCGGAAGTGTGTATACGACAGCAATAGGAGATATATACTCTTCGTAGTGAATGCTATGTGAGGAGAAAATTTTGTAGCGGGCCTGTGTGCATGCAAAACGTCTTCGCTGCAAAGTGACGTTGACGAACGGGTTAATAATGTCGTATGAACAATGCGTTTCAAGGCGGACAACCCCACATTCCCCCTACCCAAGTCCCATCAACCTGAGTGTCATCAATTCACAAGCCTTGTCGATGCTCGAACCGAAAGGGGCCGGCCACAAAATCATCTACCTCTAATCTGCTCAAACATAACCAACAATACGCTCTTGGTCGATTTTAGACGACACAAGCACACCTTACTCGTGCAACAATCCCTCTAGATGTGTTTCAACAGACCCACCCTCTCATGAACTTCTTCCGACCTCCGAAGAGCAGACGACTTCCGGTTGTGCAGTGAGTAAAACCGGTGAGTCCATGTCTATTTCCTCTGCGCCACTTCGATGCCTCACGTGTCTATCACTCGGGCTGATCTTAATGTCTACTGGTCTCCTTTCTTTTGTGCTGTCAATGAATTCGCCCATTTGTTCCTTTTCAGCCCCTTTCCTCCTCATTCTGGCATGCCTGTTGATGTGCAAGTAGGTCTTCCTCTTTTCACCTCCGGAGTAGTGCTTCATGGAAACACTCCTTGCCTCTTAACGTCATGCATGCAGTCTTCATCTTACCTTGACATGACGTCTGTCTACCCGCTTCCCGAATTTTGCAAAATATAAATAATACCAGCATATGTTGAAGCATGGTGCCAGTCTCAAGGCTTCTTCTCCTATTGTAATAATTCGCAAAGCATCAGGCCACTGCGTGAGTAGAGTATTTGGACACGTATCTGGTTTAGGGGTTGTGTCGATGAAGATTGCATTCATTAGCAGTTCGCTGTTGTTGACACCATCGATTGTCGCCCTCATCCTTTCATCAACCGACTTCCACGTCAAGACTTGACACTTGAAGCCAAATCGCGTGGATGCCGAACTTCTACTACATCTGACATCCGTCACCTTTAGACCACACGGCCCTCCACAACAAGGCATTGACCAACAGAACGGGGTGATGTGGAAGCATGCAGTTAAAATCGGTGCGATGCGTTCCTACCTTTGGAATCAACCATTGGGAGTAGAGTGGATTGACATGCAGTGATGAAGAAGAATTTGATGATTTGAAATGTTCTCGCAAGCATTTGCGCAAGTCATCAAGATGGCATTTAGGTGCGCAACATGGGAGAATTTCTGCAATCCGCTACGTAGGCGTCCGATTGGTCCTTGTCCGTGCCCATTCACGACGCGATTATTTGCGTACGCGAATGAGTCTCTGACGCTGGAATGCCTCTCACTCGCCCACCACCGTGGTCGTTGCAGTGAGTGCAGTGAGTGCAGTGAGTGCGGTTCATTTACTAAGCCAAATGCTGACGAGGAAGAAGCAAATGACGAGAACGAGGACAGGAGAAGAAGACGGGTGATGCCAACTATGCCAACTACTGTCTGCCTAGCAGTTCTGCCACACGTCTATAGTCGACACAACATCTATTACAGCAGCACTCTTTTCATCACTCGTCGCCCAAGGTCTCGTTATGCGTCCGACAGAGTCCCTCTTCGTTGACGCGAAGATTAAGGATACGGTGACATTCACGCGTAGCTACTGTAATGAGACGGAGTAGGTGTCTGCCCAGTAGGCCACCTTATTTATCTGGATGGGCCGCTACAGACTACCAACTTCTTCCGACTCCATTCCTACGGCTGAGCTAGAGGAGCTTTTTTGTGTCCGATTAAATGGTCATAGTGATGAACAATCATTCATCGGCGCTCAATGCCTTTTGCATGTAGCTTTTGTAACAACAGAGACGCGTAACGGCACTTACTTGAAATCAGAAAACTAAGGAAAAGGCATCGACGCAGTTTCATAATGTTTGTACACTGCGAAGTAAATGATAGCCATAATTCTTGGCGGCTTCTCTCCCCGAGGGAAGCGGAGCGGATGGAAAGTTTGTGCATTTCACATTAGAAGTGAAGAGGAGAAAACTCGTTAAATATCTCGGATACGTGTATTATGAGACAATCGTGTCTGGCGCCGTCTACTATATGTGGGTAGGTCGAGGCAATCCACAGCCCATGCAATGTTCTGTCAGCAGTCTTACTACAAGTAAATCACTCATGCAAGTTGGTGGTGGGAGAAGATCGAATGCCAATGAATTCTTGGCATTCATTGTGTCTACGTAGTCCATCGGCTCTTTCGTAGGCCTCCAAAGTCACAAGCCACTATACCCGTAAATTTGCCCCCACGAGGAGGGAATCTCAATTCCCTAATTGCAATTGTCTGCGAACAAGGCTGCATATAGGAGGACGAAGCAGTGCCCCATTGCCCTCAAGTCTACTTCTCGCTTGTTAGGACACTGGCAATTGAGTTGTTGAAGTCTAATGGTGGACGGTGATTCGCCACTGAGCGACCGTTTCGTGGTGAGTGTGCACTGTCGCTTTGCCGTGGGAAAATCCACGGTTGGGTAAGACTCGGAATCGAACAGTTGCCATTCCGTGCGCAGGAAGTGATGCGATGGGCGGTGGGGACATGGAGGGGAAGGAAGCGAGGTAGGTTGGGGAAATGGACGAAGGCGTGGCGATTGGTTGATGGGGAAACTGTGTTCGAAAGGGAGTAGTGCGGAAGACGGAGAACATGGGTGAGATCACTGCACTTCAGGTATACCATTGACGATTTCTGCAAATGAAAGCAGAATCGTGAGCGGGCCAGTCAAGAGTACGTTCTCCACCAATTTCTCCCTCCCCATTGAATGCCACGTAAATTGACTTGTCCTCAGTCAATGATTGGTATTTTGTGTTTCTTCGATTAGCGATTATGTGTGCATGGCCTGTTCAAAGAGACCCACTGCCTCAGAATAGGATATGACGGATGTTACACCGAATATTTTGGTTGCTCTTACACTCAGAATGCGTTTAAGCCAAATTCATCACAAATCCTGTCCTTCTTCTCTCAAATAGCAACGGTTTCCTTCCTCCTGCTGCTTTCGCATTCTCCGATTGCCAGGCAGGGGTGGAGATGATTGGCTCTATTCGTCAAAATGTGCCGCGAATTGTCCTCCATTCCGTCTTGTTTAAAAGTATTTTCGTGGCCATCGCTGTATTTCCTAATAGGGAGCGAGAGTTGTCGGGTGTTGGTGAGTATTCATTGGTGCGGCCTACCAACTGTGCACCTGCAATACAGTAGTTTTAGCAATCTCCTACTTCTCCACTTGCATTTCTACCACAAATTTCCACATCATCCGATCTACCTTCCTACTTTCTTCTCTGCCTACCTCCCTCCGTCTCCTCTCCATGCACCCCTTCACCCTTCCGGCATACAGGATGTCGATTGCCCTCTTGCAAGTTTCCACCTCAGTGCATATTCCCCTGGCGAAAGGATTTTTCACTCTCAACACCAAGCAGCCAACTGGTGAGTAATCAGTGCCGGTAGCTGTTGATTTCGCAACACTAACCTCGAAGAAAGCGTTCGTGGGAGTCCTAACAAGCAGAAATTATGACTGGAGCTGATGGAGCATTAATTCTACTCCCCGGAGACGCAATTTATGTGGACACTTGTCATTAGGCGCTATATAAGCAACCGAGACAATCAGCAAGTCCTTTCTTCCTCACTTCTATCGTGAAATTCATAAAACGTTTCGCCCGTACTCCTTCCTACAAATGGTTTATCCACAAAGAGTTATTGCAGTTAATCATATAGGTTGGACTCTTGCAACTATTGCAGTATCGCGACAAGAATACACTTCAAATGGCCTGTGGTCTTTTCCACTGCCTTGAGGTCACCGTCTGTTTATTGCAACAGTCACTCAAGAGTACACTTGCGGCCTCATCAGTAGGCCAGACTGTCTGGTGGCAATTTAGCTCTCTTCATGCTGGCTGAACTGAGGTCGACATAAAACAACGTGCAAACAATTTCAGCAGGTGCACTTCACACGGACGCTGACTAAAGCCGTGGTAAGCTGGTGCGAGGAGAAAAGTTTATTGAGTTGGTAGGGTAACAGGACATAGTTTGAATTGCCATGGTCGAACGGAGAGATGGGACAGAGTGAGGGATGTCTATTGAGGGAATCAGAATAGAGACATCATCCCACCAATCCAAATGAGGTGGTCTGTTATGCGCAAGTTTCCAAATGTCTATAGTCCAACAAGAGCTGCTGCTCGTTCTTCTCATGTGACCATGAGGAGTCCTCGTTGTTCATGGTGTTTCGTCACCGTCTTGTCTGCGAACAATTTTGTTTGCCATTTTCCAATAGCACTTCTCGAGGCAAGGAGAATGACGAGAGTTGTCTTGCAAGAAGAAGAAGGTGCCAGTCGAAGGAGCCGAGGAAAGCGATCTGCTAACGAAAATGGTCACTTATGTCACAATCGTGGAAAGCAAGTGTGCACCTCAATTCGGGTCCTTGAGGAAGAACTAACTGGTACCCTTTAGCCTTGCCTGCCAATGTTATGAAGTAGCAAAGGAACTCTCGTATTGCAGCAACGAAGGCCAGTAGGTTGTGACCGTGGAGTTTGGCAGTAGTTTGCAGCCTATTTGAAATTCTCTCCATCTGCAGAATTCATCCCTCGTTCCATTCACAACAAGCCGTAATATCTGACGTATGCCAACGTGAGCTACGTGAGGTAGGAGCGATGGAGCAAGTAAATGTCAGGAATATGAAGAGAGGGAACAGGCAGAAGAGTAAGTTAACGTAAAGGAATTTTCACGCTGATTTGACGAGTTTGCGCGTTGCAATAACGTGAACACGTCAACCATGCAATAAAGCCTAAATTCGCTAGTTGCGGATATTCATGTAACTGCTGTGCGAGCTGTGCAAGACAAGGCCGTATGAGCTGCAAGATGAAGAAACGGTTGTACTCCGCCATAGAGGGCGGGTAAAATGCAGGTACAGTCGCAGTTGTGAAAGCAGAGGACGATTCCTGTGATTGTGCTAGCGTGTCGCCATCGGAACTGCCTCGAAGGGCGCAGATATCATAGTGACGACATTGATTTCCATCTTGCCCCTGAGTTCTTCCATGCATTTGGTTATGCCCTTTTCACAGACGACCAGAAAAGGCAGCACGACTCTGATAAGTCAACTCGGAGGAAATTTGTACTTTATGTTGCAAAGTAGAGCTGGCTTAACTTAGGCTAAATCATTAGAATTTGCTTATACTCTCGGTAAATCATTTAACCCACTTGTTTGTTGGCGTATTTGCATATCTTCATACCCATTGAGCAAAGCGTGAACCGCAAAACGGCAGCACTAAAGACGCAACGGATTCCGACCACCTGAATATACCGCGCAGTCATCAAGTCATTTCAATGCCATTTATCGTGTGGTATTAGCTGGACAAGGTGTTAGTTATCAGTTGAGATAAAATTGGCCAGGCCGAGAAGTGCTTTACTAAGAAGGACTTTTGCTAATCGCCTTATTGTGAAAGGGACAGGGAATGTTGTGTGGTCTCGCGTACTTGTAGATTCCACTTCGCTCCTACCAGCCGTAAACATGAGGCTCCGGAAGGCAGGCAATAGATGTAGCATTGAAGATGGCTTTTGACTTTATGGTTCACAACCCCTAGGTAGGTAGAATGGCAGAAGCAATTGTCGGATCTGATGGAATTGACGATTATGTCGTCTCACCTCCTACTCGCCGCACGGTGGCAGTGAACCGGAGGTAAAATTACTAGGTGTGTGAATCCGACTGAAAGACTTAATAGTGAGGGTAGACGTTCCACCCCATCGTTAGCCAGAATCATTTGCCAAGTCCAGACACGTTGGAGTCAGCTCATTTGGCATACGTAATCTGAGAAATGCGTTGCTCCAGTAAGGGTGAGTTCTCTTTTCGACATGGAAGTATGAAGTATGTGGAGGTTGAGGAGTTAGATGAGGCTGCGCTCTATGCTGGCAACTCGAGATTTTATTACCCTTTCTTTGACATTGCACGGACCCCGATTATGCGTCTGAATTAAAGCATGGCAAACTAATAGCTCTCACCCATCTCTGCCACCCTGTGCTCCCCAACGGTCATACTTGCTGAGGAAAAGGTTTTAAGCGAATGCGTCAAACATAAGGCGAATGTGAATGCGTGATTTTGGCAAAGTCGCCTGAAAGGCATGATAAAATGCATGAGGTCTGATCCACTTGCTTTCTCCATTGCAGGGGCAGGAAACAGTGGAGAGGCGGATGGAACGTAGCAGGTACTTACGATGAAACGTCCAAGGCTCTAATGAAGAATCATCTGGATTTAGATTGACTCTCCTGCCCATCGGTCAACGCACAGGCCGTCTAGTGTAAACAATGCACACTAGTTTTGGAGTCACTTTGGAAACCTTTCAAAGCGACTTTTAGCACTAATTCTTCTATTTATACTTCACCCTGTCCCCACACGTAAGTGCACTATTAGCTGCCTACATCTCCTGCCAAATCAGTAAGTGGCAAAAGGGCAGTTGGAGGGGATCCTAATTTGTCGTGTGAACGCCAACAAAGGTAGACTTTTTGCGTACTGCCCTCGGAGTTGACAAACGCTGAGGTGTCTAACCGAGACAGGTCGTAGGGTAAGCTCGACTAGATGACGACATGAAAACTGAAGAAATTGCCATCCTTCGAATAATATTGGCTTTGAAAACTATGGAAAGGAGGTGTTTATTTAGTCTGTTTTAAAGTGAAACTGAGAGCGATACATTGTAGCCTTCACGGTGTTACACTATTTTTACGCTAAAAGCAGATGGAAATAAAAACGCGATATATGTTATATATATAATATTGGGCTCAAGCTTCGAGTTGGATATAATACGGAAAAAACGAGCTTTTAATTACGAAACTGAAATCCGATTAGCCACAATTATTGGCGCATTAGGAGCTAAGTAGGAAATGGCCATCGATACAGCCGTGCAAAGACATCTGGGTGCAATAAATAAAGAAAATACAATGACACACGCTTGCTGGCCGAACTGATGCAACTTCAGGCGATGGGGCCTAAGGGCAAAGGCGCATTCTTGTTTACTGCAATGCACGCTCGCCTTCTTCACAGACAATCACCATCGGTGCTGAAGGGTGGATTGAGCGATGATGGGAGACCGATGAAGCAATGAGCGGACAGGAATACACCCCAAGGACAACCGTGAGCCGCCATCTCATGGGAAGTAATTATGGTTCCCATACGGTGGAATGCCAAAGCAGTGACGCATCAAGTCTTCCTATGGTTATCAGGTTTACCGGACAGTTCTGCCTTTCTATATGACAGCAATATTGGCGCGCAGCAGATGTTATTTGGCGCACGTTCGCCTCTCTCTTTGTCACCAATGTACCCACATTGGCTTGCCAAATTAGCTAATGCAAAGTTGATTCACGTTAGTCTTAAGTACGAAGCGATAATTACCCATGGCTTTGTTTATCAGGATTTTGTATGATGCACTGGCGAATAATACGTATTTGAAAATAGGGGAAAATGCCATAGGACCATGCAGAAATTGATTGAAAAGTGCTTGGGTGAAAGATACGGTTCCTGGAGGACATGTAGAAAATTATTGCAAAAATTCGAAGCAAGATCCAGTTCAGACAATATCGTCAGATAGAAATGGTGCGGAAATATTTAGGGACTGGAGCCCACATGAAAGAACAGGGAATAATGTGGGGATATAGCCTGGAAAACCCCTTTTCCCCCTGAATGCGCATGCTACCTTCCACGCCTGTCCTTCAAATTGGGCAGCCGAGTTGTCGATCCGTTGAGCATAGCGTAAGATGGGCAAATGGCCAATAGGCAGCTGCCACTTGGCCCCCACTCACTATCACACCTCACCAACCTTCAGTAGATCGTAACTCCTCACACTCCGCAAAAAGGCCCTGATCATACGCAGCACCAGTTTGATCAGTTAAAAATTTGCAAGTGTGTTCAGAAGTCCGCCCTTGTCGAGATATTTGATAGGGAGCTTAAAACCAAGGTAAGGACGCGATAACTGTGGAGGAGATGAAGCGCACGCTGCAGTCTTTCCCGCACGTGGGGCCAGCACCGTGGTATATTGCGGCATGTCAGAAAATGGTAACAGACCTTGCAACTACTCAGTCTGCTGCTATTTGACTTGGTGTGTGCTGAATTGGACGCACTACCTTGTGGTTGGGCAAGAGGAAGGTAACTGTAGAAGTTGGTGTTTATTTCTCCGTCCCCTCATCCACTAACCGACTCGGAGGCTTGGCTCTAACCACGACAAAGTCTACGTTCTCAGCACCATGACTTCGTGTCACAATAGAAAAGCAATTTGGCGACCTCGACCAGGGCATTCGCCGGGATCACGAGAAATGGTGAAGTGAGAACAAGCCAAATAGTGGAAGAGGCGAAAAGCCGACGGTATTTGGTGGTCTGATTATGTATGGAAAACTAAACAATGGAGATTGAGTAAAATCGTAAATAGTAAATAGTAACTCACTATAAGTTGTGCCTCTAATTCGCTACGCTTCTCCCCTTGCCAAGGGTTCCCTGCGTTCCACGTCGTAGGTTTGTCAACTTACTGTCCAATTGAGGTCGCAAATGTATAGCAGCAAATAAAGTGTGCTCTCGATGGTGAGTGGTTTTGCTGTTAAAGGGACAATGTCGCCAGGCATTTCCCACGAGGAGGCGTAGATGCTCTCTCGAAACGCCTTAGTGATGGACGTTGATTGCCAATCTTCGGAAGCACGGCCGCTTTGGGAAACATTAAACAACAAGCTGAGACACAGAGTTATGCATTTCGAGTGTCTTAGCACGACGATATAGGGACAGATTATGGATAAGGCAAAACTCGCAACCCCACTTTGCCATTCCACTGACGAGCCGTCCTCTGCATGGAACTTGCTTTGCTAACACCTTCTGCTCCATGATTGCAGAAGCCTAAGCACTTCGCTCTCCACCCCTCTCCATTGGCGCGTCATCAGCTTCGTCTGCCTCTGTGAGGCAAAGAGGAGGATGTAGACGAAGAGACAAGCAACATTCAGGGAAGATAGACGTATTCTGTGCTAGTGAGGCTATGAATGCGTGCCGTGTTTTCGTCCTGATCGGCGCCTATATGGGGCCGGTTACATGGTAGCCAAACTCGCCTTTTCACCACTAGTCGAACAGTTCCATGTGGCCGGTGGTGCACGGCAATGAAGTGAAGTCACACCAAGATTTATGCCATCAGGCTGAATGCAAAGCGTCTTTGGACCTTGTTGTGTGTGGAGTTCTTCACCTATTCTCCCAATTCCTTCGTAATCCAGTCACCGTATTCCCTGCAACGTATTTATGCCCATCTTGACAGGTTTGCATATGCGAACTTATTAGTGTTGGCACTAATCATTGCTTTTTAGTCTCCGTTGCCCTTTGACGGACTCATTGGCACCTGTTTCATTCGGCAAATTCCTTCTTCACATCTAGCGCCTCTACTATCAGTCCATCGACTTATCTCCACTTCTCACTCTCCCCAGCTCTGATCCAAGGAATATCCCAGTGGCATGATTGGCGTTTCTGTGAACGAGGAAGGAGATTCACATACATCGCTTAGGTGGCTGATTTAGCACCTTTAGCCTGGACGCTGAGTGCGGCAGGCAGACGAGGCTTAAGAGCTGGCAGACTCAAGGTTGTCAAGAAATGTCCAATGGTGTGGTGCATTTCATTCTGCATAATCCTTTGTTCAGATACCTGGTCGTAATGGTGTATGAATGCAGTCGACACCTCCTCCCGAGCACACTGCTGTCGGCGACGAAGCTGCGTGTTGAGCAATCTGCGTGGACGCAGCATTCTCGACGTGACTCAAAAAGAGGATGTCGTATGGAAGTGCGTCACGGAACTTTGCACTTAAAGGCCTGAAAAGACGTGGTTTCGCCTAGCCTGACTAATCAGGGAGTTTCGGCTGTCTTGTAACACACGTTGAGACGGCGTGGAATGCACGAACTAATAAGGTTACAGGTGGCTGCTTCACTCTCGCGGACCCCTGTCTCCTGATGCCGTGCATTCACTCACACCCGCATTGAGAACGAGTTCAGGTCTGAGAGGAGTGTGTGAACAAGGAAGCATCTTTTTATTGTGGGGCCGTCTGTAGAGAGTCTAGTGGCCGCAAAATCAACAGGCATAATGCGAGAAGGAGGTCTTCTCATACATATTCTTCGGCAGCAACACGCAGACTTCATCTCGCGAAAGGGATCATTACAGCATACTAATCGAGCATTGAGCTTTGTCCGCTTCCAACATACACCATTATTGGGACACCAACGATGGTGAGGTGATGTTCAGTTGAAACGACATCGTAGACGCCATTCAAGTCCCACCCCCCACCTGCATAAATGCCACTGTGCATGGAGAAAGGACTTAGGACACGCATCCCTCGTTTACCGATGTGTGTCGAAAGCAATAGCAGGAAAGAAGGATGGAGATGCAGACTACTACTATCTTCAGGTTCAACGAGTGAGAGGATGAAATTGACATAGAAACGTTCCACTTGTCAAAGGCCCACATCATTGCCTCGAAACAGAGCGTTCTCCTCATATTTGCACATTCCTTCTCTTAGAGAGTAGCACAACTTGCCTATCCGCACATCCTCATCGACATAGCCACTTTTCTCACACATCTTCAGCTATTCTTTTCATCACAACGCAGATTGAAGTGAGGAGTATGAAAGCATGAGGATACCAATACTGTTCACATTATTTGACAGTGGACGAAAACGGACAACATGACAGGCCAGGAAAGGTGGAGGGAATGAGGAGTGGCGGTTTACAGACAAACGTGAAGTAATGTAGGGAGATTGATTCCACATGTGACGGTAATGATGATGTCTCTCTCCGCGAAAATCGACCCTCATCTCTTCCGGACTACACGTATTTTCGGCTAAAGGACCTGGCCGAGGAACCCTGACAATGGATTACTATGGAGCCACCAGAAATTCACGATACTGCCGTCAAAATCCTGTTATTCGCGATGAGGTTAGGCAACTTGGCTGGAAAGCGAGTCGCGACTCAGACAGAGGAAGGACCAATATGCGGCGCTGCATGGCCGGTCTGCGGATCATCGTCTTCTCCAGTGTACATGAGATAAGAGGACATAACTCCGACGCGGTCCATCTTCCCAACAGATAGTTTCCCCATTGGAGGGAGTTTGGAGAACGGAATTTGAAGAGATATGACGGCTCCTCTACACCACTTTGCCTCTTGTCTCAACAGGCAAAGTTGCTTTGAGGCAGTCGAGTATTAGTTGGGAAGATTTGAATCGCGCGTTAAATGTTAATAGAAGTCACGAAGCACAACTACTGCGCCTTTATTATTTTCCACTAAAGTAATTTCCATTTAAATCGACGACTTACTGTCGATGATTGGGTAAGCCATATGTGGCTTACGACAAAAGCCCTATTTCAGCATTAATAAACGTTACTGCGTCTTGTGGAATGACATTTTTGGCCGTGGAAGTCTATTTCACCTACAATAATTCGTAATTTCGAAAAAAGAGCAGTAATCGGTGTGCAGTTGAAATATCAGACGAATGTGGAAGATGAGATGAATTCCCGTAATGCAGAAAGGTGGGGCCAAGGAGTAATACTGCTTCCTGATTTTGTATGAACTATTCCATCCAGTTGACCATCCTTATCCTGACAATTTCTGATGTGCAATATAGCTGTGGTCTGCCTTGTCATGGAATGACATTTGCATGAATGACGTGGAGCGGAGGAGGGTGCATGTAGGGCTCACGGTCAACAAGCTCGAGTATATGCCAACTCGCTCGGTGTTTATCAAGTAGAAACCATTCATCCTCACTATAATATGTGTATTGTAGCCTCGCCACCTCACTTAAATCCGAGGTAAAGCATCTTTCCCAATCTCCTTGTCATCGCCGTCACTGTAGTCGTCACCACTCGTCGACGTGGAAGCAGGAGGTGCGATGGCAATAAAAGAGTCGCATTAGAATTCGCCCCAGTGAATAACACTTCCATGTCCATTCGAGTCACCGCTTCACCACGTGGGACAATCACCGCGTATTTATTACATCGTCATTTGTCTTCTACGTGGCACTGAGGGGGTCATTGGAGACCAGCACACGTTATATTGAACAGTGTGTGGAGATCTGCGAAGGAGGAAACGTTATTCAGCTTTACGGTGGGCAGCAAATTCCGTGGAAGGACAGTGTTACACTAATCGCGGACAGTAAAGGGGCATCACCTTGCGCGACCGCCTTCAAATTTGTCTTACTGCGAAGGATTGAGTAAAACATATGAAGGAGCGGAAATTAGCGGCTCTGCAGAATCAAAGCCCAAGGTAGTCTGTGGAGTGTTTGTGTCGGAAGCAAATGGAAATGAAAAGGGGCCGCCAACAACATGAGTAGCGAAGTTGGGATGAAAGTGAGTGGAACGAAGGAAGGAAGAATTGAGGGGAAAATGGTTGCTCAGATTCCTTGCGAGAAGTGAATATGGGCTCTCTCGAGTGCACCCAAGGTGACACGAGCGTGAGGGGGATGGTGCCTTGGCTGTGTTGTCGGCAATCCCAAGCACAGATAATCTTCATTTGCAAGGTATAATTCAGAGAAATTGCCTTCGTTTTCCATCATCACGCGTGTGGAAGTAGGATGATTTGCGATTGACTTTGAGGAGAACTAAGTTGCCAACGCTTGTGCATGGATATGTTGGCAAAGGGGGAGATGTCTCGTGAAGGGGGATTTGAGCAAGATGAGCTGGTTTGAAGGACTCGACATGATGCACAGGCACCACTTGCGCCCCGACGCAAGATTAGCCGAATAGATCAGTTTATTAAGTTCGCTGAATGCTGGCTCCCTTTAACTCATTTTATCCCGGAGTCGTCTCCTTGGGGTCTGCACGTAGCCTGACATGAAGTAAACCGGTGCGAGCAACGAGCCACATACATGCAGTCACGCCGTTACATGAATGGATTGCTGACCGCCTATCAGACCGCCTTCTGCACTGGCCTTCACACCCCTCGCTTATACCCTACAAACAATTTGAAGTTACGACAGCGTTGAAGTCGCCTACCCACCATGCTCCTGTACCAATCTAAGGATGGCATTAGTCAAAGTGGCGTACGAGGTGAAGTTGAGGCTGTTCGCAGAAAGAAAGGGGTGTCCTGAGGCTCGATTTGCTCACTTTACGGAGACCTTCTTATCACTGATGTCATCACGAAGTATGGTTGTTGATAGGGTGTGCACAATTTGCATCCTCCTCCTTAAAAGTGGTACGACTGCACCGAGTTCCACGATGCAGATATTCATTGGCTCGGAGGGGTGCGATGGAGGTTCAGCGTCTAGTGGCTTATTCCTTCCGTTCATCGCACAAATTGCAATATGGCCACGAAATGGCCCTGCTGGCACAGCTCACTCGCCTTGCCCTGAGCGCACCAGCTAATCCAAAGTCCCGTGTTCAAGTGGAAAAGGGAAGCGAAGTTTGTTGAAGTAAGACGATGCCACCACAATGACACCAGTTATTCCTCACAAATCTCGTCAACACGAACGACACATCCGAGCCATGCCACCGACTGGAGTGACGAAGTGTGCACTAGTCGACTTGTGCGCCCAGTTATTACTCCACAAGGAAGGAAGAACACCGTTTAGTGTGTCCTCTGCTTATTGTAGCGGCAGTCAAGCCTTGAGCATCGCACTGAATGTGTGGGTAGATGTTTTTGCAGCAGGTCCATGCACAGCCATGGACCATTCCGCATTCGAAGAATGCGGCAATTGAATTACTTCCTCACGCTAATGCATACCCTGCTATCCCTTCTTCACCTGTGTTCCACCAGAATTTAATATTTTTATTCACTCTGAGTTTACGCAAGCACATGGAATCGCGTGATCACATCAACTAACTACCATGTCAGCTGGTAGGTGTCTCTCCTTCCTTCTCCCCCTGCCCCACCATTACAGGTGACTCTTGTGGATATCAAATCATTCCCATGCTGTACACCGTGCATGAGGCAGCTTGCACATACACGCGGTGTCAGATAGGCGTAGGGAGGATGGGAATAGAATTTTACATGAGACGTAGCCTCCCTTCAACGCCACTATTGTTGCGACTCATGATTCCTTACTCATGCTCGTGACAATACACTCGACTTGCCAATCTGATGCAGGATCTCTTCATTCTGCGTCTCCCTGAGTCGCCTTAATCCATCACAAGGGGTATAGTGGACATGGGACAGAGACAGGTTTGAGAGAATAGTGTTTCACGCGGCCACTTTGGGAGGTGGGAGGTGGGAGGTGGGAGGGGGGGGGCAGACTAAAGGAACAGGCACAGGGGAAAAGAGAGGAGGTCAACGCTGAGGACTAAGGCGTGAATTGCGGGTCAGTCTGCTTTCTAAACCGACTTCCTTTCGTCTCAGTGAAACCCACTCAATTAAGCACACAGTACAATTTAATTCGCATCACACCTCACGCCTTCAATTTGATGCTACCAAGCAACAATGAGTAGAATGAGTGAATAAGAGGAAAGAGAGCCTGATAAGTAAAATGAGAGGCTGCGTTGATTACAAGCAAAGGTCGCATGTGGAATGTCAATTGGAGGTGAAGATGGATATGGGAGATGACTCCCAACGATTCGTAAGTGGGAATGCTTGTCCCCATGAGTTTTGGTAAGGCGAGAAGCGTGAGTTGGAAGTAGGAAGGAAGAAATGAAGGGGGAAGGGTTACCCTGATCACTGCAAATATCCACTGATATTTGCACGCTCGAGTGCACCCAAGTTGGCACGACTGTGAGGGAGATGTTGCCCTTGCCATTTAGTCGTGAAACACACCCAGAAAGTATTTTGGTTTGCATGGCGTTAATTGGGCAGAGTTGCCATCGGTTATGCCTTCGCATCAGAATGAGAGTGGGACATCACCCGAACAACCTCGATGAGTGCTTCAGCACAAAGAAGTGGAAGAAGAGAACGGAGGCGTCATAGAAGTGTGCCAAGGTGTTCACAGAGTTGGAGTCAATAAGTGTGTCGGATCGCGGGCCAGGCGCGGTCGGTAATCCTGCAGGGATTGTTTGGTGACGAAGTAGCCCGAGCCCTTGGCCGACGCTGCAACCTGTGACACAAATGCACTCATGTTGTTACACGAATAGACCACAGAAGTCTATGCACACCTCATTCATCCGCTCAACTCCACACCACTCCACTCATTTACCCTCCTCTCCGCTTCTCTCTCTCCCTCCACTCCCCTCCTCCACTCCCCACGCCAAGTCATTTAATCGGTGTGTCTTCACATATCCATGCCAACTTAATAGCAAGCAAGGCACTCCAATGGGTCTAGGCACGACACATTTCATTCAATTGTTATGTCGGTCACAACCGGATACTTCTGGAGATTGTGACGTAACATCCTGTGCTAGTGGCCGTCATTAGGGAGACAGAAATGCGATTGATGACCTGCTACTTCCCTCAACTTCTTCTGCGTATCTCTCGTCGTCCACCTCCACTTTCGCCTGGTGGACAAGGAAAATAGCTGAGATGCCTCTACCATAGAAAACGAACTAGTAAATCCCCGAAGCCTCGATGGTGCTTCCGGCCTCGTAATTGGGTCGAGGCTCTGAGTAACATGGTGAGTTGGTACTTCGAGCAATAGCACGAAACGTCAAGGAATTTTGAGGTCTCCCAGACTCGCGACCGCATGCAGCTCGTGGCATTCAAGACGCCATCTTGTTTAGGTGCATAATTATCAACTCAGTGGGACACTGTCCGAAATAATGCTCGAACCACTTCGTGTCAGTGGACGTGGGAGAGGAGGGAGCAGAAAGTTACTAGTGGCACGTGTAGGGATCCTCGACCCCGAGTAGAGCCTTCCGCGCACTCGCCCAAATGAAATGTCTTCCGAGGATGCAATAAGATGCAGAAAGTGCAACAATGTGCAAGGAGGAAAGACGTAGTTCCATAAGTTTGTGAGAGCAAAGTGAAACGGATTTTTTTATATTCAACGATAAATTTGATGCAGGCCGGCAAAGCTGTTAAGATACACTGCAGTACTTCGTAAATAAAGAAGTGTTCTGCACTGAGAACATACATTAGATCACTTCCCCTGTCCGGCGGATTGAGACGAAGTCCGGAGAACATTTCCACCCATGAGTGAAAAGTAAACACACTTCAAAATTCCACCACCCTACATGTGAAGCAAACTTGTCACCATAGATTCCCACTTTCTCACTTTTCGCGGCCACGTCACTTACACCAGGTGAGGCAATTTCTCGCCGACAATGATATTCTTACCTGAGGAGGCTGCCACCATTGCGGACGACCTGCTGATGCTGATCCATAGGGATAGATGAGTTGTGGCGTTTGATGGCGAAGCGGCATTTTGGGTGGAAACAACTGAGCTGACCTCGGTGAATCCCACTCTCAGGCAGGAGGGAGAATTCTTATCAGGGCGGGAGCGCCGCCTGACTGTGGGTGCGGCTCCTGACCCACAGCTTCCTCTAAATGGAACAATGTCACTCTCCCCTCTTCATGCGCTTCGTGGTTGGTGGCAGCCTCCTCAGGTGAAAAGGTCATTGTCGGCGAGAAATTGCTGCACCTGCTCTAACTGATGTGGTCGAGACAAGTGAGCAGGTGGGAATTCATGATGACAAGTTTACTTCACGCCTAGGGCTAGAGACAAGTGTGAGACGAGACGGTCAATCTGAGGGGGGCAATTTTGGAGTGTGTTTCCCTTTTACTCCTGGGTGAGAATTTTATTCCGCATTTGTCTGAAGCTGTCGAGCTGCACTGGCGATGATGAACCGCAACATACAATTAAAGAAACCTGTGGAAATAGTAGGTGAGCGCGAAAGTGATCTATTATATTTACATTGCACAGAACACTTTCTTATTTATGAAAACTACAATCTAACAAACACAATAACTTCATCCCTCCTAACGATTTCACCAGCTTGCATCGAATTTATCGAATGTAGTTTCTCCTCCTCCGACATTGTTGCACTCTCCGCATCTTCGTGCATCCTCGGACGACATTTCACTCGGGCGAGTGCGTGGAAGGCTTTACTCGCCGTGGCGGATCACTGCCCGGCCTGCTCATCTCCTTCAACTGCCTCCTCTCCCACGTACAAGTCGACTACCACCAAAGCTCGCTTACCCGAAGACGCCTGCTGTCCGGGCCTTAACACCATGACACGAAGTAGTTAGAGCAGTATTTTGGACAGTGGCCGAGTTAGTTGCCAATTTTGTGGCCAAACATGGGCAATTTGTAAATCGAAATGGGGTATGGAACGACATTTAATGCTCTAACTGGGTGGACTTGAAGAAGCATTAATTGCACTCAGATGGGCCGAATCGCGAACACGAGCGAGAGATCACTAGCATCATGCCTCGCCGCCTCCCTGCCCCCCTCTTTCCGTCCCTCTCTTAGGGGGCCAAAGACGTTCAGTCTTTCGCGGAGAGGCTTTGAGCCGCACTAAGGAATGTACACGGACTAAGGAATGTACAGAGCCCAACTAGGCAAGAAGCACTCAAGTCATGCCGAACTCAGTTTCCACTGAAGCCCCAACATTATCCTGCGATTAGATTTCTTTCGGCTCTAACTCCTTTGTCAAATCAGCTCATCTGCTGATTCAAGGCAACCTTCACTCACAACATAATTCGCCTCTTCCCAACACATTCACATTTAATGCGCTCCAAACATGGGTAGATGCATCCGACCGAGCTGCATGCGGCCATGACTTGGCGAGATTTCAAAATACCAGGACCATTTGTGTTATTCCTCCAAGCACCAATTCGCGATATTGCTGAGGGTCCCGATCTGCTCACCACGCCGAATACACCACCAGTGCTTTGGAGATGTGCTAGTTTGTTTCCTATTATACAGACAGCTTATCCACTTTCCCCGTTCACCCGGAGGAAAGTCGAGGAGGACGACGAAATGCAGAAGTAGTCGAGGAAGTCACCAGAGGAGCTCAAAACCACCCTTCATCCTCATTTCTGCCTCCTCATGGCAGACCGCCTAGCACAGGCTGTCTCGCCACATTTATCAGAGGTTTGCGGTTTGTGACTCAATTGGACAGCCCCTCGTGCTCCTATCCAATGTACCACCCCAATGAATTAAGATTTAGTTCATCATGAGACGGTCTCTTTGGTGCAGCGGAAAGGAGAGAGTCACGCCGCCTCTAAGTGCACTAGTGGCACAGTGGTGACGCGGAAGTGAGGAGATTGAAAATGTCAAGAACTCAAACCATCCACCGAATTGACTCAATGCGTGGTCTAGCATGCGGTGAAGGAGAACAATTCAAGAGTGAGTACACCACAAGTTTTATTGCGGCACGAAAATTGTCGCGAATCACAGCAAGACACTTTTCAAACCTCCTCTACAACATGGCGTGTCGGAATCTCGCCCTGAAAAATTCTTTCTTCCAGAGTTCCCTCTTCACGCACACTCGGATAAATTGACATGCCGACTAGTGCTCTGTGACGGCTCGACGTCAGCAGTCAATAGGCAATTGGAGGCTCCGAGAAAATGCCGTAAGTGCTGAAAGTGACATAGAGAGAGATCTGAAGAAAGAAGAATTGGCCAGAGCGAAATTCCGAAATGCCAGTTCTCGTGGCAATGCTTCCTTCGCACAACTCGGCGCCTTCATGAGACTTGGATACGTTCGACAGAACCGCCGTCAGACGCCATCAATGTGGTGGCGGCCGCGTGGTCGACGAGCTCCATTGGGCACCTCCAGGGAAGAGCAGGAGAGGGCAGAACGAATGAGGCGAGATTGCATGCTTTGCATCGTATGGCATGTCAACGTGGCTATAAAGTTGATGAACACGGTGAGGTCACGCTCGGCTGGCATGGTTTTACGCTCAGTGACACCAACCTCCCCATTTGTGCCAATTCCTTTGCTGCTCCTTGCTGCTCACTAACCAGCACGGTGGGTTTGCTGAAAGCAGTCGAGCAGCGCCATTAGACCTTGACAAATTCTGACGTGAGGGACGAGGACGCAGTTTGTCAACAGATGATGACACCCTCTGGGCCTGGCGAAGACGAGGGGAGAAGGAACCGCCGAAAGAGAAGGACTGTTAAGAATCGGCCCGCAGAGCTGCGGCAGGAATCGTAGTCGAGGAAGTCAGTGTCTCGTGCGTCTTGATTGTGTTGCGCGGGGTTGGCATTGCTTTGATACATTGCTGCGCAGATACCGACCGACGTCATCACGGGCCAGCTGCTTGTCGTCCAGCGCTCTTCTTAAACCCTAGCCATGCACATTCCTCGGATGTTGTGAAATGTGAATGCGTCATGTGTAGAGTAAAGTGGAGACGGACCTATTCGGTGTGGCCGACCTTCATTGAGGTGGCTTCGTCGGTGAGGAAGACTTTCGCTTTGGGGTTGATGTTGGAGCAGAGACGATTCTCGACGGTGAGCACGATCCCGGAAATCATTCAGGTAGAAATGCAGAGGAGGTTGTCGTCTACAATTGGAGAAATAGTTTGACCCTCATCCGCCTCAAAAGGCATTCTGCGCAGGACTAGCATGAGGGCATGCGGAATCCTCTCAGTCAGCCTCCACATGGCTGCACGAGTAGACGCTCTAGGCTGTGGATTCATCAGTTAAAATCCCACTGTAATGTAACAGTAGAATGCTTCCGTGATTCTTCCTCCAATATAATGGAGTCGCGTCACTCCACTCCAATGCGACTGAGAGAAATGGTCACCAGTGACGAGGGCTCAACGTCATTTCTCACAGGCCCCTCGCAAGCAATGACACCCGACCGCCACCACGGAGAACACAGGCCGTACCAACGCTTACTCCGTTCTCCCGCCTTTATAACTCCACCCGCCCACCTGAGAGGAAAACTCACCGACGTCAGCTCAACAGTTCTCATTCACCAAGTGTTGCTCCTTACCACGTTTCAGTCGCGCCCACTGCATCTGCTCAAGTACGATTCATCGGTTACACGCTGATTATGTCACCGTCTCGACGAGGATTCAAATGCTTGGACGCACCTACTCTCGGCAACTTGATGGAGGCAATCGGGAAGGTGGCTAGATGGACACGCAAAAGACTTGTGCGGTGACAATGCAAGACTACACTAGAACTGAAATATTGGCATGACTACAATTCCCATTAATTTCCTTGCACAGACTGCCCATTAGTCCAATGCCTTGTCAGCTCTACATGCTCGGTCCCAAAGGGGGAACTCGGACTATGTGGGGACACCAAATCGCTGGTAGCCTACTGCTTTCCTCGAGTACTTCTATATCCCCTTCATTGTTCACCTCCATCTCCTCCGCCTCCACCTCCACCTCCACCTCTTCGCTTCCTTCTTCTTCTCCTTCGTTGTCTCTAACATGCTGGCGACGTGGAATTGCCTGTCCGCTGGTCAACACGACACCGCGGAAACCGACGTGGCTGTGAAGGGAGACAACAATGCTGCTGCTGTGTCAGCTCCAACGACCGGAAAATACGAGTCCTCCTCCTCAGTTTACTCCATGTTGGACCCATGTTCACCCCCACTGATGCGCCTGTCAGCGCTTATGTGTGTGGACCGGAATCCGCAGCCATACTCAACTCCTCCTCTTATCAGACCATCTTACCAGACCGATTGCCAATATTCAACTTGCCAGAACCAAATTTTAAAGGCAACATCGAGCACTCTGTCAAATAACGCATGCACATCAGCCAGTCTCATTCATGCTCCTCGAGGCTCGAGCAGTCGCGCCGATACACGTTGAGGTCGTAGCAGCAAAGTCAATGAAAATGCCTTTCGCTTCGATCGGCCACACCGGTGATCGCCTGAAGATGAACATGCTCGCTTTAGCAAAGGCGCTGAAGAAATCACACCAGGACGAAGTAATCGAACGAGGGAGAGGCGGACTTCGTTCATGTGACTGTTGCGAAATTGCTGAATGCGTTGGCGAGCACCATGGACAATCTCGTCTTCCCCATGTACGGAAGCCTTGCCTGAGGACAGAGTCTGCAGCAATAATCTGATTGAATGGAATCGTGGAATCTGAGGAAGAACAGACTCGGAGTCAAACAGAACAGTAGAGAACAGGACAGTGGAGAAACGGGTAACCGCAGAGTTGTGTCTTTGTCCATCTTAAGGAGCATGTCATATACTCCGCAGAGCAGAAATTCTCGCAGTTTTCTTTTGGGATTTAGAAGCATTCCACTCGGATGATTGGAACGCGAGAGTAGGGAGAAGAAGCTTATCCATGCAAACATCACTTTGCGAAGACGTTGATCCGAGTTTCGATAGGCGGCAATGAAGGGATTCACATCACTCTTCCAGATTTCCCACTTACTTTGCTTTTTGCCCTCAACCATGAAGCAATTCGCATCACGACTTCATCTTTATGGATGAGACATCATAATGTCTTCGACGGATTCTTACTCATCAAGAAAACAGAACAGAATGATGATTCCTAAGCGCAGATGTGTTGCGGCCTTTGATCCAGTCATCGGCACGGTGACATCAGCAGCATGCAACCGATGACTCGCGCTTCGACGGACGCAGAGTGCGCGAGTGTGCGAGTGAGGAGTGAAGGCAAAGCCGCATTCGCCAAGCGGAAACTGTTGAGCTGACGTGAGTTCAACGAGCGCCAGTGCAACTTCAACGGTAAGACGACAGTGGTCCCACAAAGACAAGCGGCTATTCCTAACCATTCCATTTCTCTCTTTCTCTCTCTTCCTCATTCGTGTTGTCCCACGACACAGTGCACTGAATGACCGGCCACTCCGTGAACGGCATCGCCCGTCCGGTCACGAGATCCGCTAATGCCTAGACAAACGCTTGAAGCCGCCGGGCTGCAGGGGCTGGCCTGCAATTTCGTCAACATCCTGCTCACATAGATCTGCCGTCGGGGTCTCGCGTTGTCGAGGAAGGCAGGTTGTGGCCTTCGCATTGGACTGAAGCGCGTCCGCACTCTGAGCGCATGTTAGCCACATTGCAGTCAGTCGCCGTCAAACCGGTCAAATTGGATGTAGGCTGGGCTGGACGAAGAACAAAGCCGCATGGTGGACTTGTGTAGGCGAGCAGCTCTTCTCTCAACAACCTGCCTCTGGCCTTGGCCAGTTCTTCGTGCTTCAGTTGTCTTGCTTCGAGACGACTTGGCATTATTTTGTGACATGAGTCGCCTTTAAGATCGAAAGATAGACGCTTCAGCATCGGAGTAGCACTGGAGAGGTTGAGACCAATTAATGTGGACTACTTGTCCACATAGGACTGCCTTCGATGACGTGGCTGTCTCCTCGTCTTTCCCCACCAGGTACTAGTTTGTGCGCGCAAATTCCTCCTGCACTCCAAGATTTTAATTAATTGCCTTTTGCCAGATTGGTCAAAGATTACCCAGGTGGGAGAGGCAAAATGGGCCTCAAAGCTCTGCAACCTTGAGAAAATCAACTGCTCTGCTTGGGCAATTTTCACCAAAACCCCACATTTCCGCACATCTGGAAGAAAGTACGAATTTCCCCTAGCGAAAAATAGAGGAAGGGGACGACTTAGGGACTGGCTGCGTTAGATGTTCACTTCCACTGACGTTGATCGTCGGCAGAAACCTGAAATGTGTTTATGCGACCTTCGTCTGATGCGGCCTTCCACAAGAGCTGCTTGGGGTTTCGACCGGCCCGCAATAGCTTAGTCGTAACTTCCGAAGAATCTGCTTCCGCCATGAAGCAGATATTGCAACTAAGAGCAGCATGATTCACTTCATTTTGGTCGACAGAACACTTTGCTGTCTAATGTACTAAAGCAAATCCTTCCGCTGCAGCAAAAGAGACCTGCTTATCGAGTTTGAAAAAAGGAGACCTCAAGTTGGAAAACTGAAATCAATGCCTTTTGCTTTGACCGGCCACACCGATGGTCGCCTGAAGATGAACAAGCTCGCTTCAGTAAAGTCGCCAGAGAAATCACACCAAAACGGAGTAATCGAAGCAGGTGGAGGTGGACTTCGTTCATGTGACTAGTCACGGATCGCTGAATGCGTTCGCGAGCACCAGGGACAATCTCGTCTTCCCTATGTACGGAAGCCTTGCCTGAGGACAGAGTCTGCAGCAATAATTTGATTGAATGGATCGTGGAATCTGAGGAAGAACAGACTTGCAGTCAAACAAAACAGAGCACTGGGGCAAAGGGTTGTCTCACACTTTTCACGCGGTCATCGCTCAGAATTGGAACCATCCCAGTACTGACACCGCAATGGCGGCAGCCTTCTCAAGTAAAAGACCGTTTTCGACAAGAAAGTCCTGCACGTGCTACTATACCTGACTCGTGCTATGATAGCAAATAGGGGACTTAGGTCTGAGAAGTCATGAAGCGCCTTACAAATTGACGATTTTCGCGTCAAACCCTCGTCTCCCAACTAATCACCCATCATTTTGCTGTTTGTCAATCAGATCCGGCAAAAGAGACAGCTTAAATGCTCGAAGCTGAGTGAAAAGCGCATTTGGCCCGTTATCCACTGCCGAGTGCTTGAGATGATGCGGAGATGAGAAGGTGAGGCAGATTGCGGATTCTCCGCAAGCTGCCTATTTCGGGAGCTCGACCCATCACTGGAAGTGAATCGCTCTCTTCAGTCAACACCTCCACCCATCACTCCACTTCCCCTCTGCCTCCTGTTAACAAAGCTACAGCAAGCACAGTCCCCTTCCGCTAAGACCCATGTCCAAATTGTTGTGGCCTCCGAAGTGGCGCTTTCGACGACGATGGGTTGGTCTCCATCCTCTGATCCAACGCGGAATCATGTGACCAGTTAAATTCGAGATTTTATGACTCGCTCACTGCTCTCGCTTCGCGCAGCCTCCAAGACACCTCGGACACTGTCACGTGTAACAATGCAGGGAGTCATACGCGTCACTAACTAGATGATGAGGAAATTGGCTAATAACATGTATTCGTAGAAAGCATTCGTGTACAACAGAAGGGGAGTCATACTTACACATAGAAGCACGCATGAACACAGGGTCGATACACAGATTTACAGATGCCAGTCCAAGAGGGGTGCGGTCTCTACGGGTCAGGTTATCAAGGACAAAGCCTCCGTCACTCGAAACCTGCACGGCGGCCTGGAGCCCCGTGCTCGCCATGTTCCTCTTATGAAGACATCACAACACCATGGCGTCTCTGTCAACGCCAGCAACGACAAGTTGCTCCACGCAAGCTTCTTCATTCCTAACCTCCGGGCAGTATCTGAGGCGGCTCTGCGTCAAAAGCCTCATGCTGAGAATTATCGCAGCCTGTTCTATTCTCGAGACCTCGTAGCCCAACGCGCGTTTACGTTGTAGGATGCTTCGGGCTACCGACTCCTCGCCGTACTTCTCATTCTTTTCTTGCCACACTGTGGCCATCCGTCTCTCGCCAGGAATAGCCACGTCCATCGCAATGCCCGTGTCGTCCCCAACACAACGAGGTCTGGTTTGCACAAAGACCGTGTCAGTGGTGTTAACTCGGAGTTGGACACCTCCAACGTAGATGCGCGGATAAGTCTTCTCCGGGTGGTCCACACAGCGGGACCACTCCCGACCGGTGTGAAAACCGCTGAGATAGGACCCATCCTCAATCCGGCAGGAGAAGTCCCTCCAAACCTCTCGACTACTCGTCCCATGGCGTGACCGCGCTGTGAAGTTTGTCCGATTAAACAGGCCATCACCGCGGACCTCGTTAGGTGTTGTAGGTTTGGGTCCGTCGATCGAAGGAGTTTGTCTCGCCACTCCCTCTTATGAAGTGGTACTGTGGAGGAAAGCGAGGGTGTCCCAAGTCTGCCCTCTTTGACGTCCGTACGGAAGAATGCTCTCCCTGTATTGTGAGGCAATCCAAGCCAGGATCGCAGTCCTGCAGTACCTGCCAGTCCAGGACTTTTGGCGTCATCCCATTGGCCACTGCTAGCGTGAGAGATTGGTGCAGACAAGGGAAGGGAGAGGTTCTCAAGGAGATCATCCGCTGTTATTGGAGTTTCTGCGACGCCCTGGCGAGGTGGTGAAGCCAGGTATGTAGGCGCTCACTGTGGTTGGTCGGTGCGCGTCCACGCCAGGTGAAGTTCACCCCTAGGTACTCGAACCAATCCTCCAGCCCCGAACGCCGAAAGGGCTCCCAGTCGACAAGATCACGTGGGGAGGCCACTACGACCGACTGCTTGTTCTTAGTAGCGCCCACAATTGTTCGAGTGAATGCTTTCCTCTCGTTCACTGTCATCCTCGCCGCACGAAGGGCAGATCGCAAACGTCTCAGCTTATAACTGAGCTGCTGCAGCGTGGGACCGAGGAGAATCAATTCATCAGCGTATGCAATAGCATCTACCGTTGCACTATTCGAGCATGCTCCCAGTTCTGCAGAGGCTAAACATAAAGCCTCATCTAACGCCATGACAAAAAAGGTGCCAACACAGCGGATCGCCTTGGCACACTCCGCGTTGTGGAGTTAGGCGGCGCGAGCCCACGAACGACTCAGCGTCGCAATAACCGCATCTGATCAAGTCGAACAAGGGCGTCTGGACGCCAGTTAGATACCGCACGAAATATTGTATCTCGTGCCACGACACATCCAACTCCGTGGGACATAAGCCGTAGTGTAGTCGACCTCTTTCCCTCGAGATTCCATCCAGTACCTTCGTCGCCTCAAAGGCACCGTCACTGTTCTAAGCGTGCACTGCTCTCTCATCTCTGTTTCCTCGGTCGTGACGCACTGCTTACATAAGATATTGCCAACCTGGTGGTCTGGCTCACTCACACTTCCGTTACTTCGATTCGCTTTCTAGAAGCGTGACGGCACGTTTGAGGCAGCCAACTTATTGGATGAAATATTGCCACGGAGGCAGTCACAATCGTGACTTGACACTCGCAAGCGTAGATGTGCTTCCCAAAACACAATTTTCCGCACGACTTCTTTCGGCGCTCCGCTGACCTTGCTCGACCTCCTGCAGTGCGGGGTTTCGGACGACATGGCGTTCCTGGCGTCTACCGCCTTGACGCCGATGTGCGGAGTCCGATAGGGTGACCCACTCTCTCCGTTTTTTGTTTGTCAAGCCCATTAAGGAGGCCTTGCGGCTTGCTGATCCATCCATAGGGGCGACAGTAGGAACAAGAAATCAGCTGCGAATACAACCCACTTGATTTTGGAGACGGGGGAGTGCTTTCGCTCTTTCGGGCCTGAGGATACCTTTCACTTCTTTGGTGTGTACTTCACTTGGTGCGGACGGTCACACACGAATCGTCGTGGGTGCCTACAGAACTGGCTCTCGCACTTTACCAAAGCACCTCTCCAACCTCAACAGAGGGTGGTTCTTCTGAAGTCTTCCTGCTTCCTCACCTGCACCATTTCATTGAGGGAGTAACTGTGACTCTCCGACGCCTGGTCGGGGATAGCAGTTGCAGACCCGGGCTCCTCCTCGTGGTTCCCGCCAGGGACGGGTGGCTGGGCCTCGGGATTGCTATCTTCTGGTCTCGGTCTCTTGACTTGGCCTTCCCAGCTAATGCCCTGGTCACCCCTCTGGACATTTCGGGCTGACAAACCACTCCAGAGTTGAACTCTTGTCACGAATCCTGAAAACTAAATTCATACACCCAAGGCCTCTGCCCCGGTAAATTCTCATGGTCCAACAGGACAGGAGGGACGGTCTTGCCCGCTCTGCTCCCGTGCTTTCAAATCTCGCTCTGCACTTTCTAACCACCTCCGGAAGCATGCAGTGGACGATGGTGGTCATGCTTGTGAACCATGTCCTGCCAAGTTCCGCAGTGCTCGAGGTCTCACGCAACATATGAGACTGGGTCATCCTATTGAGTATAATGAGGCGAAACTGGGGCGATTAGAAGCGAAGCGTACTTATTGGAATGTCTCTGATGCACACCATTTGCGGCGTCTTCTACGCAATTTGCCCTGTGATCTATCACCTGAATCTATTGCTGAGAATGTCAAGGAAGCATTTCCTGGCAAATCTGGGAAATTGCTCTTGTCGAAAGTGAGATCCTATCTCCAGCACCACCCGCAGTCTTCTGCCCAGGTTGAGGGCCCAACCTCCCCTCTTGGGGGCTCTGCTGTGGTTCCTCAGCGGTCTGAAGAGTTGTCTCAGGCCGCCTCTTCCTATCTTCGCAACGCGTCGGGCCCTTCCTCCGTGTTCCAAAACTCCAAGTCACACTGGACCGTCTCGCTTCTTCGGATGTGGAGGGTGCACGCGAGGCTTTGGAGCAGCACGCTAGTGCTTATTTCGGACGAAAGTGGCTCTTTCTGGCAGTATTCGATGCTATGATGTCCATATGCGCGGTACTTGGAAGACTCGGGGGCGCGGACGAGGGCCAAGAGTCCCAACTCTTGGGACTTGCGTCTTCACTGTGTTGGACTGTGTTGCGTTGTTTGTTTTGTACTGCTATATTAAGTTGTGTACTGATGCTACCCAAAAATATATGTTCCTTGCCAAATGCCTCGTCATCCAATTAATGACGCGCATGACTCCTGCGGGGGTCATGGTTGCGGACCCGGGCGCCTCCTCGTGGCGACCGCCGGCGTCCGAGGGCTTGCCCTCCCAGCTAAGACCTGGGTCACCCCGCCGGGGAACACAGGATGGCTCCTATCCGGGCGTATACCCGGCCATTGTGCCTCAGTATCCATCGACCGGGTCTGATTGGAACGGCGGATTCTCGCGTGGTGACGCTACGAAGGTTGGACGTCTTCGGACTTCGCAGGGAACAAAGGTGCCTGTACATTCCCCCAACCTAACAGACCTCTCCCTTCTTCGATTGCATTCTGTACTGTTGTTGTTGTTGTATTTGTTGTGTTGCATATACAGTTGCTCTCAAAAATATATCTTAAAGGTAGCCAAATGCCTCCTCATCTAATTGGTGACTCCTGAGGCGATGGGTAAACAATTCTGCCCAGCTCTGCGATCGCGGCTGTGGTTGCCCAAATACACGTCGGCGGCCTTCCTTCATGCACATATCAAGGATGGCCGTATGGTGATTCCTTCGGCCTCCTCCACGATTCCAATTTACAAGAGGAAGAAACTAGACAGGCTCCTTAAATCAGCCAACCCAGACTCACAGCATCTGGCTCGTTCTCCACCCTTCGCTCGGTCGATTGGGTGCAATTCTCAGCCTAGACTTGGCCAATTTCCACGACTGTGCTCTGGTACATGATGCCCGCTACTAGAGGTACAGTCTCATTGCCAGGTCTTCTGCAAACTCAACTTCAGCGGGCTAGGCGCGAGATCCTGCATGAGCCTCGAGTTCCCTTGATTCCTTCCTTTTGCAAACCGGACCTTGTGTCGTTGGAATGACACGGCCATTCTGATGGTTGTGGATGTTACGCCTGAACAACCGATGGCCACAACCTGGCGAGAAAAGGGGAAGAATTGCGGTAAGGAGCCGGTGCATGGCTGTATTAGGCGGCACCTGCGTGACCTTGGCTATAAAGCCTCGAGGGTGGAGAAGGCACAGATTGTATTCAGAAAGCATAGCGCAATAAAGGGAATACCGATTTCAACTGGAGTGTACTGGCCAGAGCTATTTGTTATGGACTCAGAGTCTAGCGCAACTCGTCCCACTTTCCATCAACATAAACGTGGCTCAGTGCGACGCTCCCTCTCAGATGGTTGAGTAAAGGCGATACAGATAAAGCCTATAGACACAGAGACTTGACCTCTCAATTAGAAGTCAACCCACGGTCCCACCATCTCTCCTTCACACATTTCCAACAACATAACTGACACAAACCACAAGACAATATTCACACTGCAAAGGCCATAACAGTAAAAACAGCTAAATTACTCCAGGTTCAGTGAATAAGACACAAACTGACGAAAACGGTCACATCTCTCCTATCCCACTAGATCATCTAAGCATCGGATGAAGGAAACTAGAAGTCAATCGCGATGCTACAATGCAAACTAGTCCAAAATTCAATGAAAATGCTGGCGCAAGACAAGTAGACAACTCCTCATGCGTCATAACTCTCAATTTCACACAAAACCGAACTAGCGAAGATTATGCGCGGGAACGCCGGACAAATAAGCACTACTTCAACTTAAGAAACACCCCAAAGCATACACAATCACGTCGGTTTTCCATGCATCCTCATGACTGTGTATCCGCAAGAACATAAGCTATCTCCGTTCCAAACATTGTCACGCCTACTGTTTCACGGTACTGGTACGGCTTCGCCTGACGTACCGCCGCCACAACAAATAGCGGTGTTCGGAATAATTGCGATAATGTTTTTCCAGCCTGATATAGGTGAGTGGACCTTGAATACCAACATCAGTGTCATCAACTATAGTTGCGACAAGTCCACTCACCCAACTACTCATTCTACCATTCTGCCCACCTTAACACCTCAGCTCCACTATTGTGGCAATGAGGATTTGAGACCAATAAATCATTATTGATGCATGTTAAGTAACAAGGATAGGCAGTTAAACACTCACGATCTAAGCCATTCCCACCGGAGACGGGAAACGCACGTGAAGATCCCAACCGCTCACCGAGACGCGCGCCCGCCCAATCGGCCAACGCATCCGATCCACTAAAACATTGCCAAAATATACTTCGCTTTTCCTGCCGATTCAATGTCACCGTCTACGCTGCGATTACCAATTTTTTTTGCTTTAATATTTTAGCTTACCTCGAAACGATTTCTTGGTTTTCTGAACCGCAGCCAATAAGCCTATACAAGGATGCCTCGTGTTATTTTTATTGCATTTACGCCATGTTCGCTCATTTCCTCCGCACAGACCCACTCAGCATCCAAACATGTTATTTGGCGAGCGGTATTGTTCAGGCGTCATGCACACAACATGCACCTGAAATTCTCCTCACATAATTGAAATACATCCTATCCTGCAATGTGACCACTTCCTCACCTTGCTTCCCTGCAGAAGGCAATGCTCTATTTAACATCAGGCAGCCTCCTCTGCCGGCTCTCTAACCGCAGTTCTTACACATTTTCTCTCACCTCCCTCTCCATTCTGCCCTCTACCTTCCCAATAATTTCTTTCAGCGCCACTTTCCACAACTTCAATCGCACGAACGGCGAAGCCAGCTAACGCGCAATGGACCCCTTGCCTCCACTTGTCTAAGCCGACCCCATTCCCTCTCAATCTTCACTCGCCACATAAACCAAGTCTCACGTGACACATAATCATCTCAGCATCATCGTGAGTTTCATTGAGCGAGGTAGTAATTGGTCGAGAGCAATAAATTAGTAAACTCGAGCTTTTTAATTTGATCAGATCATCGGCGCCAATGAAGATAGCAGCTTAGCACCCACTGTTCCATTAAGCAAGGCAGATATACAGTTTGGCGAACGTTTCGGGGAAGGGACACCGATATGGTGAGAAAGCAAGAGAATATTTTGACGAAGTCCTAGTGAATCGCCATCACCCTAGTTGGCGCCCGCCTCTCGATGCAGCAGTGTCTCCTGTCACTCTTCACCTTGTTCACGAGCCCACTCTGCACTTACTGATACGTCCCATCGACCATCGAGCACGCAGGAGGTGTCACAGCAACCCTAACATCCACGACAACAACAGTCTCTACAACAGGAGACCATGTTCATCTGGCTGGAGGCCCCTCAACATGAGGCCACACAAATGCCCGAAGAACAAGTTGTGGACCACCACTGCCTACCACGTCCCCAATAACCAGCCCCCCATTTCGATAGCGCTTCCGTCCAACGCACATCTCGCACCTCCAGTGTCAGCCTGCACACCACTGCAACGGTTGCCTTATTTATTCTCCACCTAGTAGCTTAACGCTCATATGACCGAGGGAATCGCAATAGTCACCGGCCGCAGAAGCAGTGAGAATTTAACACCATAAAAAAGCATTCCTGACGCATGTTTAGAAACAAGCATTATTGTTTAAATGCTCACAATTTAACCCATTCCCTGCAGAGCCTCTGAACACACGCGCAGCCACAAACGCTCATGGAAATCCGCGCCCATTCATTCCACAAGCACTTCGGATGGACTGAGACATTGTCAAAATATATACTGCTTTTCACACCGACTCGAAGTTTCCGTCTGCGGAGCAATCCCCAAACTGATCCGCTCTTTTGTCGCACGTACACTCAATACTAATCCCTTGACTCTCTGCACTGCCGCCAATAAGCTTATCGAAATAATTCTCAGTGCATTATTTATTGCACATACGCCATTCTGCCTCGCTCAGTGTTGCCCTACAAATTTGGCCATTTACTCGTCGCCTAAGGCGACTCTCCTCTGTCAAAGCCATGCTCACGCAGCTACTCAGCGCTGTGCAAAGCCGAATTGCGACGAGTAGCCAGGCGACTGGTGAATGTGGGTTCTTTCCCAAGGAGCGTAGGACGCCGATTCCCTACTTGTTTGACCTTCCCTCAAGCTGCAACATTGTGACTCACAATGCTCTGGTTGACATCAGGCAGCCTTCTCTGCCGCCTCCTCTGTCAGAGTTTCTCACTTCTCTGGCCTCCCTCTCCTCTCTCCTCTCTCCCCTCTCGCCTCACGCCTCTCGCCTCTCGCCTCATAATAGTGTCTTCCAGAGCCATTTTCGTCCCACTCTCCCCAGCCTTACTCGTCAACAAGCCCCAAACCCCCTTTCCCGCATTGGACCAATTGGCTCCTACGCCGTGCTTATTTCCTACCCCGTCGTCTCGCACTTGTCAAAATCAGACCAGGCGCCCAAATGGCATGTGTGGCAGACAGAAGGCGAAGGAAGGAACAAATGCTTGCAATTAGGCTTAGGCTATGTACATTACATTTACCACATTTCCTTAAACGAAGAACTCTCGGGGGAGGCAGGCAGGAGGGCAGGGAGGGAGGAGGAAGTGGATTGGTGTTGAGTACTCTAATGAGACTTGGTCTTTTAGCGCAAGACATCTTCTTTTCTTCCCCCACTTCCTCTGTCTCCGTCTCCACTTTCCTCTGCGTCGCTCGACGCTCTCTCGCACGTCTTTGCGTGGCAAGCCACAGCAAAATAAGTGCAGGAGGCGCGAGGTCATGCGCTTCTACAATGCAGGCAATACGAAGTGAGGCGTCGCGAGGAGTCGTGAGGAGGGGAGAGAAGGCGAGGGAGGAGCAAGGGAGGAGAGGAGAGCAGAGAAGAGTAAAGAAGTGGAGGGGAGGGAGGGAGGGAGGGGAGGGGAGGAGAGGAGAAAAAAAGTACAATTTGATGGTGACTCACTTTGCGGATGAAGAAGGGGGTCGCCACCTCGTCCGAGAGTGAGGGGATTCCCCGGCTCGTGGAGTCCTCTTCATCCAGTCCCAATGTGGCGATTAGGGAGAGCGAACGCCTCTCCACCTGCCTGACTCCTCCTTCTCCATCTTCTCGCTGCCACCACAACCCACCGCTCCACCGTCCCTCTCCTTACTCCGTGCCGAGGGCCTCGACCCACACACGCAGCCTGAGCCACCTGAAACACAAAGTGAATTAACCGAGATGATCATGGTGATGGTATTGCTGACGACGACAGTGACAGCGAGAGTGACAGTGACGGTGATTGTGATTGTGATGATGTGAAGAGTGGAATGAAGAGTGTCACCTCGAGTGCAGCGCAGTTTCTCACCTCCCAGTAGGTGCTCCGTCACAGTGAGCATGGTCCACAGCAAGCAGAAGACATTGAGGTTGAAAGGCAGGACGTGGGGCAGCAAGAAGACGTTGAAGGCGAAGAGGCAGAGGAGGGCGATCGCCGTCTTCTCAGCGCTACTCATCCGCATCTCGGCAGCCATAACGCGCCAATGACGCAGCCACCAGACCCATGCATCGATTGCCGATGTTTTCAAATCTTTGCCACGTGGAGTGGAGGAGTGGAGTGGAGTGGATTGGGTGGACATGTGGCACGCACGAACCGCACCGTGGGTGGCCTCACCTGCCACCTCGAGTCGAGTCAAGCTGATGGACCCCTCTTCATTCTCTGTCCCGACACGTAACTCCCGCAAGTCGTCTTAACCTTTTTTTGAAAGCTTTTGACAGCTTGGATCACACCTGTTGCTGCATGTGAAGAAAACCGATTCATTTTGCCTTCAAACACACCCGAGTGCGTTTTCCCCCTCCGACATCGTTGCAGCTTTCCGCCTCTTCACGCATCATCGGACAATATAGAAGGCTGAAGTGCGGTGGTACGAGCTCTGGCGGCAGAGACGGTGGAGGAGAGAATTCCAAGCCGAACTCCGTAATATCTGCTGTGTTATTTATGCGCTATGAGGCGCCGTGATGTCTTATTGAGGGACTCTCCTTTTTTCACTGGACCAAATGGACAATTTTGTTTCTTGTCTCTCAGCCATTTTAATACCATGACATCAAGTCGAGAGTGGCATTTCCCTTTCGCATCGTCAGCTTTTTCCTCTCCCACGAGACTAAGACGGGACTGCGCTTGCTCTAATCACTAGTTTCCGCTTCTCCTCTCCCTTCTGTGCATCTGTGGCGGTGATAATTGCAATCTGTCGCAGTAACGGGGCACTGACGTGAAGCCGAGAAGGCTTACAACGTTGACGATTTCTTCTTCTCTCCATTAAGCCTCACAGCCACCCTCAACGCTGCCTCGCCCTCTCTCCGCAGTCGAGTTGTCACCTCACTAGTGCTCGGTGCCTTAGCCCCAGTAACTGACGCAGTGAACATTGGGGACGGAAGGAGCAGAAGAAGAAAAAGAAGACGATAGGTCCTGTTGTAGTTTCACCAAACAAAAGTCATGACCACACGCAGTTCGGCCTGATGCACTTCAGTGCGCGTCGGTGGGATTAAAGAGGGAACTTGGTGAGGAGAAATAAGTGATGATCGGAGCGGCGCTTTCCCTCAAGTAGGCAGCAGCAATTACAGGCAAAAGACATCTTCCCCTCTTATAACCCCTTCACAGTGGGCTCCTCGTTTTTCTGAGTGGTCGCTAGTAGAAGACAAGTGGGGCATTTCGACTGCCTGCGCAGGAGGAACATCACCTTTACCACCATTTGGCTGCTACTTCAGGCCATCGCCCGACTTCTTCACCTTCCTGCAAATGCAACGAGAAGAACAGGCCGAGGCAGACGTGTGGCGAGACGAGGAAGGTAATCACTCTCACATTCACAATCAACGCATAACAGATTGAAGCGTGCAATTTGTACATTCTTGGGTTACCTAATTTCAGCTTTCCTGCTCAAACGTCACCGCTGAACGCCGAGGAGAATAATGTGAGAATCCGCGTGGTCTTGCCGTCAGCCTAAACACTAGCCCAATCCTCCAGTCGCCAAATGAAGACGGCAGTCGTCTCGAGATCTCTAACGCCGAGGGAAAGTGTTGCCGAAACTGTGTGTGTGTGTGTGTGTGTGCACTTCTAGTGGACATAAGGCCCAAGTGGTGGCTGCTCACCACGAGATTCGACTGATGGATAGACTATGAGGCGATTCGTCTCAGAGGTGGCCGGCAAGCGAGCTGCATGCGATTGTTCATTACACAAGCCTTCAGGGGTTTCCTACTAATCTTAAGTTGAGAATATCCTACCCAGCCGGCATGAAGACACCATCAGTGCCATCTGATGCCAAGTCGACACCGCTAGTCCGTGGTGAACTCGCCATCTCGGCCATTATTTACATCGCTTTCCACATTACTCACGACTTCGGACTCACCCGCACCGGCACCACCATCCGCACTCCCAGTCGCCGTGTCATCGGCACCTTTAAAGCCAATTTCTGCTCACACACCACCGTTGTTGTGCTTCAATTAGTTTGGAAGTACTTCAGGTAGGTGGTGTGTACGAGGCGTCTCATAATTATCATTCACCAGATTACATGTTCGAATGCTGAAGGGTGAGGAGATGTGCGAACATGGCGTATATGCAATATGCAATGACATGAGAATCGCTTCAATAAGTTTATTGGTGACGGTGCAGAAAGTCAAGTAAGTGCTACTAAGTGCATGTGAGACAATAGAGCGAAACACTTTGCTAATAGACTCGCAGACGGAGACATCGAATCGGTAAGAAAAGCGGAATATGTTCTGGCAATTTTTATTGTGGATCGGGAGTGCTTATGGATTGAAGGGGCGAGCGTTTGGGTTCTGCACGTACCTTCTCTGTCTTCGGAGGGAATGGGTTAGTTTGTGATTGTTTAATTGCCTATCCTTGTTAATGAACGTGCGTCGAGAAAGCATGTTTGGTGTTAGGTCCCCACTGCTCCCGCAAGCGTCGCGTCGCGTCGCAGTGTGTGTATTTAGGCGAATGAATTTGGGCCTACTATTTGGGACTACACTCTTGTAGATAAGACTGATGCTGGCATTCTAGGCCCACTCACCTATGTCAGACTGGTAGAAATTATCGCAATTTCTCCTAATGCCGCTATTTGCTGTGGCGGCGGTACCTCAGGCGAAGCCGTACCAGCAGCGTGGAACAGTATGCAGTGGCTGTTTGGTACGAAGACGACCACTTTTCTTGTGAGTACAGCATTAGGCGGATGTATGGAAAATCGAGGTGTTCATGTGTACGTCATGCTGTTCTTAATTTAAGGTAATGCTTCTTTGTTCGGCGTTGTCGCGCATAATCCTCACTAGTTCAGATTGTGAGAAATTGGGATTTTTACGCTCGGACTTGTCTCGCACCAGCATTTTCACTGAAGTTTGGACCGCTTTGCACTGTAGCATTACGAATGACTTCTAGTTTCCTTCATCCGGTGTGTAGATGACTTATATGGATAGGAGAAAAGTGACAGTTTCCTCAGATTGTGTCTAATTCACGGAACATGGAGCAATTTAAGTGGCTCCAATTGATACGGCTTTTGGGGTGTGAGTGTTGCCTTGTGGTTTGTGTCAGTTGTGTGATTGCAAATGTGCGAATGAGAGATGGTGGGACCGTGGGTTGGCTTCTAATAGAGAGGTCAAGTCCCTGTGTCGTCTGGTTTTATTAGTGTCCCCTTTTGTTCTACCATCTGAGTGGGAGGAGTCGCACTGAGCCGCGTTTATGTGGTTGGAAAGGCGTGGACGAATAGCGGTAGACTCTGGGTGCCTAACAAATAGCCCTGTCCCTTGCTGTCCGGTTGAACAAGGTGTCCCCTTTCTTCGTTGTTGGATGTCTGTTGTTTTCTGAGTCGTCATGACTGCTCGCGCCTTGGCCCTACTCTGCGGACAAGGCGAACGGGGGCGGGTGGTAGGTGGACGCCACTGGATAGGGCACAGAAGGCTCCAATGGGTTGGGTTGAGCTTTTAGATAGAGTGTGGGTCTGAGACTGCGTCCTGTAGCAGTTTTTCGGATCAGTAACTTTTCGGAGTTCGAAGACAAACCCTGCGTTCTGACCTTGCGATCTCTGCAGTTTGCGCTCCAGAAATGTGACGCCATCTTTGAGGCGACGAACCTACTGGATGGAATCTTGAAGGAAAGAGGTCGACTGCACAGCGGCTTATGTCTCGCGGAGTTGGATGTATAGAGGGCCTTTGATAGTGTTACCCGAAACACCATTTTCAGAGCGACTTCTTCTTTCGGCGCTCCAATGCTCTTGCCCGACCTCATGCAATGTGGGTATTCGGACAGCGTGGCGTTCTGGGCGTCTACCTCCTTGATACCGATGCAGGGAATGCGACAGGGGGACCCACTCTCCCCGTTGTTGTTTGTCAGGGCCGTTGAGGAGGCCTCGCGGCTCGCTTACCTAACCAAAGTGGCGAACCAGCAGGGTGAAACGGTTGATGCTCTGGCTTATACCCATGACTGAGCAGTTTTGTTACAAAATCTCTCTTCTTCGTGCTGCTCTCTCTCGTGCCACGCTGTCAAGGACTCTAGCCACATCTACGTTTGCGAGTGTCAAGTCACGATTATAGCCATCTTTCTCGCAATATTCTATCCAATAAGTTGGTTGCCTCGAAGTTGCCGTCACACGACATCGCTCTCTCCTTTCAACATCTCAGCTCGTCACGCCACCTCCCGATGTCTGTCAGGCGCAGGGGACCACCTGTTCCCCTTCCTGCCTCCAAACTGTCCAAATGTCTCCTCTTTGTCTTTCCCTCTTTTCTTCCGCCGATGGTTTTGTGGCTGGATCACGCCTATGGATTCACACGGCCTCGAAGACGACTCGAACATTTTGCCTTGTGAAGCATTCTTGGCAGCGAATTTCACTCTTCCAGCCGCATGTATTTGCAGTTTGGACGAGAGTGTAGTGCGACCGACTCCACCATCGTTGACTACGCCGCTGCCACTTCAGTCTACTTAGGCCACTACAAGACAGCCATTGTCTTAACATCAGCCTCAACGCCAACGTCTCCATCACCGCCAATGTAACCTCAATAAGGGTCGGCCACACCGAAGAGATCTGCCCCCATTTTACTCAACACATGACAGTGACGAAAGGCGGTCAATAGGCAACTTGACTGCGGTGACATCTGCCTCTGAGCAGCGGAGTATTATGCAATCAAGATGGCATGAAAGACTGGCTTCCTTGACTACATTTACTGCCGCATATCGCGATTTCTGTGAAACAGGCATTGCTCCGGGGGCAGTTTCTTCACAGCACTCCTCTTTCGCCGGTCCCCTTTCTCCCGATCTTCGCCAGGCCCTGAGAACTTGAGTTCGCGTTTCTCAGGTCAGGTCATGTCATATCATGCCAAAGGCTAATGGCACTGCACGCTCAGCAGCAAAGAGCAATGAATTTCCGCAAATAAGGAGAATTGTAGCACCCATCGCAATATGGCTCTGGCGAATTCTTCCTTCTTCAGTTATTGCTATGGCAGTTACACACTCCTGTGTCATTATCTCTTCGCCTCCAGTTGCCTTATTGGGCACGAAGGAACTGCTACAAGTGGTGGAGCTGACATAATGAATACTGTGGAAGAAACAAATGCCCATAATTATAAAGGGCTTTGACACAGTGTCTCGCCTCGATTCTTGACAATTTGCGTAGCATTACAGAACTTTTGATACACTTTTGAATTGTTCGTGGTTATTGGGTGCTAAAGCACGCAATGAGTCAAGTTGGTGGGTGGTTTTAGTTCATATCGTCGGCACTGAACTCTGCGAGTCATCTCTCGCTCTCCCCTCTTCCGCGCCACTTACACATTCCCGGTAACCGAGGAAAGGGAGTGCTTTCGGCTTCGTGGGTAGATCGTGGCTTTCAGCAGCATGGTGAATCGGTGTTTGAGGAACATCAGAAGGGTGTGCTTACATGGATTGCGACCCCCCGTCATTAGTTGAGGTGAATTGAAGGAGGTTGTTGAAGGGCCTGCCTAGGCCTTGTCTTGTCAAGTGCAATCTCATCGCTCACCACCTTCAAGAAGGAGCATTTCCCTCCATGAACTGTGTACGGTCCTCAGGGCGGCCCAGGACTTCAGGTCGCCTTGAGGAAGATGGAGAAATAAGGAGAGGGAGGCAGATTAGGAGAGTAGACTTGGTGCTGTTTTTTGCCAAATTGGCATTGTGGATGGGGTCGTCAATTGGAGTTTAGGCGAATGTCTGCTGACCCGTTGAAGTAAAGCGATTGGTGGAAAGAAGACGCCGCACTCGTTGAGAACGTGCAGAAGTGAAGTGAGAAAGTGCTTAATATTCCTCTCCTCCCTTTCACGTTACTTTCACCTTTCTGGTAAAGGAGGTGAGTGGGTGTTTTCTCCTTCGTAAGTAGATCGCGGCTCTCAGCAGCATGGTGAATAGCACAAACTTTGTGGCATTTTGGTGTCTCACGAAGGCCTGGCAGCACGCGGCTCGGTCGGATGCGTCTGAGTAGGTTTGGGGCACGTTAAATGGGAACTTGTTGGAAGCGACAAACTATAATGTGTGAAGTACTTCCTCAGTGACTTCACGAATTCCCGAAGTTCTTTGCACTGCAGCACTAGCGGATTACGGAAAAATGAGATCATTCCGTCCCGGAATGGGTGTCCCAGTGGAAGACCCCTCTCCACGTACGCATACAGCGTGTGCCAGTTGTACTGAGCCATAGACGCGGTGTGGCAAACGTTTGTCACACAGGTTTTAGTCTAAACCGGCATTAGATTTCGACTCTCTGCCCACATGGCCTCATCTCGCTAGGGAGCATTAGTCTGGAGGCAGCCTTGTCGTGGACCCAGTAGACCCAAGTGGCAGCGTGGTGTCTCGTGTGCACTGACGGTTTTGCGATCCCTCGGCACCAGAGTGCTAGAGGCGGTGAAGGAGGAGGAGAGGAAGGGGACGAGAAGGCGGAGGACAATGTGGGGGATGAAGAGGTAGTCAAGCGAAGTAGCAGGCCATCACAGCAACTTCAGACTATTTTTCGTTCACATTTCTGCCTCCTGACAGCGGGCCCCGTAGCACAGTTGTTCTCGCCACATTCGCCGGAGGTTTGTGGTTCGTGGCCCAATTGGACAGCAACTCGTGCTTCTATCCGATGCTGTTATGGTGTATTTTGAGCCACTCGAATGAATTACGATAGAGATCACCCTAAGACTGTCCATTTGGTCCAGTGAAAAAAGGAGAGTCCCTCAATAAGACATCACGGCGCCTCATAGCGCATAAATAACACAGCAGATATTACGGAGTTCGGCTTGGAATTCTCTCCTCCACCGTCTCTGCCGCCAGAGCTCGTACCACCGCACTTCAGCCTTCTATATTGTCCGATGATGCGTGAAGAGGCGGAAACTGCAACGATGTCGGAGGAGGGAAAACGCACTCGGGTGTGTTTGAAGGCAAAATGAATCGGTTTTCTTCACATGCAGCAACAGGTGTGATCCAAGCTGTCAAAAGCTTTCAAAAAAAGGTTAAGACGACTTGCGGGAGTTACGTGTCGGGACAGAGAATGAAGAGGGGTCCATCAGCTTGACTCGACTCGAGGTGGCAGGTGAGGCCACCCACGGTGCGGTTCGTGCGTGCCACATGTCCACCCAATCTCCACTCCACTCCACTCCACTCCACTCCACTCCACGTGGCAAAGATTTGAAAACATCCGCAATCGATGCATGGGTCTGGTGGCTGCGTCATTGGCGCGTTATGGCTGCCGAGATGCGGATGAGTAGCGCTGAGAAGACGGCGATCGCCCTCCTCTGCCTCTTCGCCTTCAACGTCTTCTTGCTGCCCCACGTCCTGCCTTTCAACCTCAACGTCTTCTGCTTGCTGTGGACCATGCTCACTGTGACGGAGCACCTACTGGGAGGTGAGAAACTGCGCTGCACTCGAGGTGACACTCTTCATTCCACTCTTCACATCATCACAATCACAATCACCGTCACTGTCACTCTCGCTGTCACTGTCGTCGTCAGCAATACCATCACCATGATCATCTCGGTTAATTCACTTTGTGTTTCAGGTGGCTCAGGCTGCGTGTGTGGGTCGAGGCCCTCGGCACGGAGTAAGGAGAGGGACGGTGGAGCGGTGGGTTGTGGTGGCAGCGAGAAGATGGAGAAGGAGGAGTCAGGCAGGTGGGAGAGGCGTTCGCTCTCCCTAATCGCCACATTGGGACTGGATGAAGAGGACTCCACGAGCCGGGGAATCCCCTCACTCTCGGACGAGGTGGCGACCCCCTTCTTCATCCGCAAAGTGAGTCACCATCAAATTGTACTTTTTTCTCCTTTCCCCTCCCCTCCCCTCCCCTCCACTTCTTTACTCTTCTCTGCTCTCCTCTCCTCCCTTGCTCCTCCCTCGCCTTCTCTCCCCTCCTCACGACTCCTCGCGACGCCTCACTTCGTATTGCCTGCATTGTAGAAGCGCATGACCTCGCGCCCTCCTGCACTTATTTTGCTGTGGCTTGCCACACAACGACGTGCGAGAGAGCGTCGAGCGACGCAGAGGAAAGTGGAGACGGAGACAGAGGAAGTGGGGGAAGAAAGAAGATGTCTTGCGCTAAAAGACCAAGTCTCATTAGAGTACTCAACACCAATCCACTTCCTCCTCCCTCCCTGCCCTCCTGCCTGCCTCCCCCGAGAGTTCTTTGTTTAAGGAAATGTGGTAAATGTAATGTACATAGCCTAAGCCTAATTGCAAGCATTTGTTCCTTCCTTCGCCTTCTGTCTGCCACACATGCCATTTGGGCGCCTGGTCTGATTTTGACAAGTGCGAGACGACGGGGTAGGAAATAAGCACGGCGTAGGAGCCAATTGGTCCAATGCGGGAAAGCGGGTTTGGGGCTTGTTGACGAGTAAGGCTGGGGAGAGTGGGACGAAAATGGCTCTGGAAGACACTATTATGAGGCGAGAGGCGAGAGGCGAGAGGGGAGAGAGGAGAGGGAGGCCAGAGAGGTGAGAAACTCTGACAGAGGAGGCGGCAGAAAAGCCCTCCTGATGTCAATCAGATCATTGTCTGCCGCAATGTACTAGCTTGACGAAGTGGTCGGAGAAGAACGGAAATGATGTCCTGCACTCATGCAGGAAGAGATTCAAGGCGGTGGAGTGCACGTGGTGTCTTATGATTACCCGTCGCGAGTTTACTTACCTTCATAAAGGATTCCATAAGGGAGGCCGAAAATTTCGACTACCCGCCGATTGATCCTATTGTGGTGAAAGTGCCCGTAGCACTAAAGGCCGCAGCCCAAAACCAGGAGGCTGAGGAGACAGTGAAGCCGGCCTCTTGGAGACAGCCAGAAACACCACCCCACGCTACAATACCAGCAAAGATTGCATTGCCGCCCACAAAAAACATGGATTCACCAGATACCCAAGTAGACCAGAAGAAGAGTGTTCCCGCGTCATCTCCTCAGCCCATATATCTCCCGCCACACTGTAGTAAAAGAGGAGATTCGGGAGATCCGAGCCTCTCCTCACTACCGTCGTGACAGATAAAAGATCAGCATAAAGTGTACATTTCTCCACAGTACTCGGAAGGACCGAGCACTTCATGCTCTTCCAAGGCTATCATCTTGGCTTAGGAAGTCGCTTCATGGATCTCTGGCACCGACTACGAGAGTAGCTGGTAATGCACCTCACACAGTCTAAAAAGATGGCATTTGCACTTTTTGCCCCTCCTTCCCCCCCCCCCCCCGCCCACTTTAAACGCACTTGAGTCTCTCTTTTGAGTGTCTATATCAAATCAGGAACAATAATGCATACAAGCAATGTCCTGGATTGGACGTTGATCATAGCGATTGCATGACGAAACAGTACCAACACGTGGAGGAGAAGGTGCTCAAGTTTAGAGATAAACTGTTGCATTTCTTGGCCGACACCTACTGGGCGCTCGGAAACATCTCTGTAAAAGGCAAGAAATGCTGTTCACGGCTTATGCACTCAACATGGGAATCAGAACTGCAGCTACGAAATTGAGGAGAAAACACAATCACCTCAACCAACTGGTCTTCTTAATCACTTCCAAGATTGCCAGTTGAAAGTCATCTTCATCAACTTATACGCAACTGGCGGAACGAGGTCACCTTACAGGTAGTTGCTGTCCTCAAAATGCTCGCTTCATCCATATACCTCTCCCACGGCAAATAAGACGTCAGTCTCATTTCCATCTCCTGTCCTCCAGTATTGACAAGTCATTATTCCCATGATGGGTTACCAAAATGCCAGTATGGACAGGGAAACCACTCGATTCATTGGGGAAATTGCTGCAGACCACGAGCCGAAGTCGAATTTAAGGAATGCGTGCGTGACAACAGTCACAGTTGCGCATCATCAAAATAAAAGCAAGGTATGTCACAAATGACGTCTCATCGGCATATACTTCGGCATCAACAATGTCACACATTGTTCGATAAGAATTCTCCCTCCTGCCTGAGAGTGGGATTCACCGAGGTCAGCTCAGTTGTTTCCACCCAAAATGCCGCTTCGCCAAGAACAAGCACAGTAAAGGGGAAAGCGAGAAGAGTCGAGTGAAACCTTTCATTGATACCCCAAGGCACCCGGATGATCGATGGCGCAGGGTGATCTTTGCTTTGCAACCCTCCCTTTGCCGCTTTTGTATTTCGAATGTAAATCGAAACATTCAGATAGGAGAAGTTCTGTTCTGCGGAGAAGAAGACATGCTTCTTCAGATTGACAAAGACATGACTCAAGTCGCTGAACAGGAGGGCTGCGTTGGCGACCTTCGACTTTCAACCGCAGACGGACACAGTCATGCCTGTCAACTCATCCGCTGCGGTGATTGCGAAATTACTCGTCGGTCACCGTGACGACGCAAGTAAACTAGTCACCTTTTGCACCGACGACTTATTTTCAGTGTGATACTGTGATACTGTGCTCACACACAAGTCACCAGTCAAAATACTGGCAAATTCATTTTGCGATGATGTCGCCATTGAAGCTGGCTTGAGCCTCTGGGTGATTAACTTCAACGATTGCCCACAAATATCGTATTATTCGCCTATTTTCCCAATCTTATTCTGCGATTGCTTTTCTTTTCTCATTTCCTCACCGCTCAGGGATTCAGTGTGACTGTCGCGTCGTGTGTAACTGGGTAAGTAAAATTAGTTGTCGATATCAGGGAAAAAGACTTAAAGTTTGGGCAATCAAATTACTCAGTGCAAAGATCCAACGCTGCGACTTGTGTCAAATCGACACGACACAAAATGCCACGACACAAGGGGTTTCCCCCTCCCCCTCTTCTCGACACTCTTCGCCACCATCAAACTACACTCTCCTCGGCATTCTGCCGCCTGACCGTGCGGCGAGCTGAGTGCAGACGCAAATCGTAAACGCAGCCCTCCACTCTTACAGAGTGAGCAGAAACGCTGACAGTGGCCCAATAGACAACATAATGTTCTGTCGACCAAAATCAGGGCGACAAGAAGACAAGCAGCGTATCAGTTGTCATCATGTTGTTTGAACGCTCAGCCTAAGCCGACTGGGATCAAAATTATGTTTTCCGATTTGTAATCATACCATTGGCTCTGTCATCTCCCGCCTCAAATGCACACTCCTGATAAACGCGGAAAATGCAATAAGTTGCCGGTGACATACAAAACACACCGGCAGATCTCCGAAATACTGATGCTGCTTTCGACATGGCAAGCACATCGTGGCTCTCAGCAACTAGGTGAATCGGCGTTTAAGGAATACCGCGAATGTTCCGACTTGCATACAGGGCATTGTGACACCCCGTCACCATTCAAGTGTAGAGGCTCAAATTGTCATCACGGGTGTTTGTTCCCGTTTCAACTGCCATGAAGTGAATGCGGTTGTTGAAGAGCCTGTCTAAGTCTTGTCAAAAGTAATCGCCTCCTTCACCACCTTCAAGAGGGACTGCGTACATTCCTCAGTGCGGCCAGGGCCGTCAGGTCTCCTTCAGGAAGGTGGCCCAGTAAGGAGAGGGAGGCATATTGGGTCAGTGGACTTGGTGATGCGGTCACCCAAGTGCACACTGTTCATATCCACTTCGAGCTTGTGGTCGGTAACGTTTCGAGAAGTGCTACTCACTAATTGCGGGTTAGTCGCCGATGTTTTCTCTTAAAGTGGCGATCGTTCGCCCTCTCTCAGTTTCCTTACTTTCCCCTTCGCAATCTCGACTGAGACGCACAAGGAGGAACAAGCTGCGGTGCCTGCATCAAGCGACGTCAGGTTTTGTGCCTGAAGTTAATGCCCGGAAGCGAATTGCAGAGCATTTTGAATGCAATTGCAGCTTCCCTTGGCAAGATGACTTTTGGGCTTCTTTAACAGTAAATGGGTGCGTGTTCGGGTGGAAAGAAAGCGGCCTTAAATATGCGCTCTCTTTGGGTGCATGAGGTGGTGTTTTACTTTCCGTCTCCTTGTGGATGGGGTCATCAACTTGAGTTACGGCGAGGGTCTACTGACACATTGATGTTCGCCCCTGCGCTTAGAGAAGACGGCGCACTGGGGCCCCTGTTACACAGCGGCTGCTGCTTCAGCGCAGTGAATCTACTTACAGTCGGCACAATTAAGTATTTAATAATCATCTTTGTAGTGAAACATGATTTGGCGAGTACAAACCAGTGGCGCGGTTGCAGAGACGAGGAGACAGCTACGTCTCGTTTCAAGGTCTCACCGAAGGCAGTCCTAAGAGGTCATTTAGTCCTAATGATGTTGTCTGAACTTGTTAAATTCAACTCCAACGCCGAAGCGTTATTTTTTGGCGGTGATGCCACGTCTGCAACGAAGACTTGTGGCGCAGCATCAGCAGGTCGTTGGCAATGGTGGCAGCCTCCTCAGGTAAGAATATCATTGTCGGCGAGAAATTGCCGCACCTGGTGTAAGTGACGTGGCCGCGAAAAGTGAGAAAGTGGGAATCTATGGTGACAAGTTTGCTTCACGTGTAGGGTGGTGGAATTTTGAAGTGTGTTTACTTTTCACTCATGGGTGGAAATGTTCTCCGGACTTCGTCTCAATCCGCCGGACAGGGGAAGTGATCTAATGTATGTTCCCAGTGCAGAACACTTCTTTATTTACGAAGTACTGCAGTGTATCTTAACAGCTTTGCCGGCCTGCATCAAATTTATTGTTAAAAATATAAAAAATCCGTTTCACTTTGCTCTCACAAACTTATGGAATTACGTCTTTCCTCCTTGCACATTGTTGCACTTTCTGCATCTTATTGCATCCTCGGAAGACATTTCATTTGGGCGAGTGCGCGGAAGGCTCTACTCGGGGTCGAGGATCCCTACACGTGCCACTAGTAACTTTCTGCTCCCTCCTCTCCCACGTCCACTGACACGAAGTGGTTCGAGCATTATTTCGGACAGTGTCCCACTGAGTTGATAATTATGCACCTAAACAAGATGGCGTCTTGAATGCCACGAGCTGCATGCGGTCGCGAGTCTGGGAGACCTCAAAATTCCTTGACGTTTCGTGCTATTGCTCGAAGTACCAACTCACCATGTTACTCAGAGCCTCGACCCAATTACGAGGCCGGAAGCACCATCGAGGCTTCGGGGATTTACTAGTTCGTTTTCTATGGTAGAGGCATCTCAGCTATTTTCCTTGTCCACCAGGCGAAAGTAGAGGTGGACGACGAGAGATACGCAGAAGAAGTTGAGGGAAGTAGCAGGTCATCAATCGCATTTCTGTCTCCCAATGACGGCCACCTAGCACAGGATGTTACGTCACAATCTCCAGAAGTATCCGGTTGTGACCGACATAACAATTGAATGAAATGTGTCGTGCCTAGACCCATTGGAGTGCCTTGCTTGCTATTAAGTTGGCATGGATATGTGAAGACACACCGATTAAATGACTTGGCGTGGGGAGTGGAGGAGGGGAGTGGAGGAGGAGAGAGAAGCGGAGAGGAGGGTAAATGAGTGGAGTGGTGTGGAGTTGAGCGGATGAATGAGGTGTGCATAGACTTCTGTGGTCTATTCGTGTAACAACATGAGTGCATTTGTGTCACAGGTTGCAGCGTCGGCCAAGGGCTCGGGCTACTTCGTCACCAAACAATCCCTGCAGGATTACCGACCGCGCCTGGCCCGCGATCCGACACACTTATTGACTCCAACTCTGTGAACACCTTGGCACACTTCTATGACGCCTCCGTTCTCTTCTTCCACTTCTTTGTGCTGAAGCACTCATCGAGGTTGTTCGGGTGATGTCCCACTCTCATTCTGATGCGAAGGCATAACCGATGGCAACTCTGCCCAATTAACGCCATGCAAACCAAAATACTTTCTGGGTGTGTTTCACGACTAAATGGCAAGGGCAACATCTCCCTCACAGTCGTGCCAACTTGGGTGCACTCGAGCGTGCAAATATCAGTGGATATTTGCAGTGATCAGGGGTAACCCTTCCCCCTTCATTTCTTCCTTCCTACTTCCAACTCACGCTTCTCGCCTTACCAAAAACTCATGGGGACAAGCATTCCCACTTACGAATCGTTGGGAGTCATCTCCCATATCCATTTTCACCTCCAATTGACATTCCACATGCGACCTTTGCTTGTAATCCAACGCAGCTTCTCATTTTACTTATCAGGCTCTCTTTCCTCTTATTCACTCATTCTACTCATGTTGCTTGGTAGCATCAAATTGAAGGCGTGAGGTGTGATGCGAATTAGATTGTACTGTGTGCTTAATTGAGTGGGTTTCACTGAGACGAAAGGAAGTCGGTTTAGAAAGCAGACTGACCCGCAATTCACGCCTTAGTCCTCAGCGTTGACCTCCTCTCTTTTCCCCTGTGCCTGTTCTTTAGCCTGCCCCCCCTCCCACCTCCCACCTCCCACCTCCCACCTCCCAAAGTGGCCGCGTGAAACACTATTCTCTCAAACCTGTCTCTGTCCCATGTCCACTATACCCCTTGTGATGGATTAAGGCGACTCAGGGAGACGCAGAATGAAGAGATCCTGCATCAGATTGGCAAGTCGAGTGTGTTGTCACGAGCATGAGTAAGGAATCATGAGTCGCAACGATAGTGGCGTTGAAGGGAGGCTACGTCTCATGTAAAATTCTATTCCCATCCTCCCTACGCCTATCTGACACCGCGTGTATGTGCAAGCTGCCTCATGCACGGTGTACAGCATGGGAATGATTTGATATACACAAGAGTCACTTGTAATGGTGGGGCAGGGGGAGAAGGAAGGAGAGACACCTACCAGCTGACATGGTAGTTAGTTGATGTGATCACGCGATTCCATGTGCTTGCGTAAACTGAGAGTGAATAAAAATATTAAATTCTGGTGGAACACAGGTGAAGAAGGGATAGCAGGGTATGCATTAGCGCGAGGAAGTAATTCAATTGCCGCATTCTTCGAATGGGGAATGGTTTATGGCTGTGCATGGACCTGCTGCAAAAACATCTACCCACACATTCAGTGCGGTGCTCAAGGCTTGACTGCCGCTACAATAAGCAGAGGACACACTAAACGGTGTTCTTCCTTCCTTGTGGAGTAATAACTGGGCGCACAAGTCGACTAGTGAACACTTCGTCACTCCAGTCGGTGGCATGGCTCGGATGTGTCGTTCGTGTTGACGAGATTTGTGAGGAATAACTGGTGTCATTGTGGTGGCATCGTCTTACTTCAACAAACTTCGCTTCCCTTTTCCACTTGAACACGGGAACTTTGGATTAGCTGGTGCACTCAGGGCAAGGCGAGTGAGCTGTGCCAGCAGGGCCATTTCGTGGACGTATTGCAATTTGTGCGATGAACGGAAGGAATAAGCCACTAGACGCTGAACCTCCATCGCGCCCCTCCGAGCCAATGAATATCTGCATCGTGGAACTCGGTGCAGTCGTACCACTTTTAAGGAGGAGGATGCAAATTGTGCACACCCTATCAACAACCATACTTCGTGATGACATCAGTGATAAGAAGGTCTCCGTAAAGTGAGCAAATCGAGCCTCAGGACACCCCTTTCTTTCTGCGAACAGCCTCAACTTCACCTCGTACGCCACTTTGACTAATGCCATCCTTAGATTGGTACAGGAGCATGGTGGGTAGGCGACTTCAACGCTGTCGTAACTTCAAATTGTTTGTAGGGTATAAGCGAGGGGTGTGAAGGCCAGTGCAGAAGGCGGTCTGATAGGCGGGCAGCAATCCATTCATGTAACGGCGTGACTGCATGTATGTGGCTCGTTGCTCGCACCGGTTTACTTCATGTCAGGCTACGTGCAGACCCCAAGGAGACGACTCCGGGATAAAATGAGTTAAAGGGAGCCAGCATTCAGCGACCTTAATAAACTCATCTATTCAGCTAATCTTGCGTCGGGCGCAAGTGGTGCCTGTGCATCATGTCGACTCCTTCAAACCAGCTCATCTTGCTCAAATCCCCCTTCACGAGACATCTCCCCCTTTGCCAACATATCCATGTACAAGCGTTGGCGACTTAGTTCGCCTCGAAGTCAATCGCAAATCATCCTACTTCCACACGCGTGATGATGGAAAACGAAGGCAATTTCTCTGATTTATACCTTGCAAATGAAGATTATCTGTGCTTGGGATTGCCGACAACACAGCCAAGGCACCATCCCCCTCACGCTCGTGTCACCTTGGGTGCACTCGAGAGAGCCCATATTCACTTCTCGCAAGGAATCTGAGCAACCATTTTCCCCTCAATTCTTCCTTCCTTCGTTCCACTCACTTTCATCCCAACTTCGCTACTCATGTTGTTGGCGGCCCCTTTTCATTTCCATTTGCTTCCGACACAAACACTCCACAGACTACCTTGGGCTTTGATTCTGCAGAGCCGCTAATTTCCGCTCCTTCATATGTTTTACTCAATCCTTCGCAGTAAGACAAATTTGAAGGCGGGTCGCGCAAGGTGATGCCCCTTTACTGTCCGCGATTAGTGTAACACTGTCCTTCCACGGAATTTGCTGCCCACCGTAAAGCTGAATAACGTTTCCTCCTTCGCAGATCTCCACACACTGTTCAATATAACGTGTGCTGGTCTCCAATGACCCCCTCAGTGCCACGTAGAAGACAAATGACGATGTAATAAATACGCGGTGATTGTCCCACGTGGTGAAGCGGTGACTCGAATGGACATGGAAGTGTTATTCACTGGGTGCGAATTCTAATGCGACTCTTTTATTGCCCATCGCACCTCCTGCTTCCACGTCGACGAGTGGTGACGACTACAGTGACGGCGATGACAAGGAGATTGGGAAAAGATGCTTTACCTCGGATTTAAGTGAGGTGGCGAGGCTACAATACACATATTATAGTGAGGATGAATGGTTTCTACTTGATAAACACCGAGCGAGTTGGCATATACTCGAGCTTGTTGACCGTGAGCCCTACATGCACCCTCCTCCGCTCCACGCCATGCATGCAAATGTCATTCCATGACAAGGCAGACCACAGCTATATTGCACATCAGAAATTGTCAGGATAAGGATGGTCAACTGAATGGAATAGTTCATACAAAATCAGGAAGCGGTATTACTCCTTCGGCCCCACCTTTCTGCATTACGGGAATTCACCTCATCTTCCACATGCGTCTGATATTTCAACTGCACACCGATTACTGCTCTTAAGGATACGGTGACATTCACGCGTAGCTACTGCAATGAGACGGAGTAGGCGTCTGCCCAGTAGGCCACCTTATTTATCTGGATGGGCCGCTACAGACTACCAACTTCTTCCGACTCCATTCCTACGGCTGAGCTAGAGGAGCTTTTTTGTGTCCGATTAAATGGTCATAGTGATGAACAATCACTCATCGGCGCTCAATGCCTTTTGCATGTAGCTTTTGTAACAACAGAGACGCGTAACGGCACTTACTTGAAATCAGAAAACTAAGGAAAAGGCATCGACGCAGTTTCATAATGTTTGTACACTGCGAAGTAAATGATAGCCATAATTCTTGGCGGCTTCTCTCCCCGAGGGAAGCGGAGCGGATGGAAAGTTTGTGCATTTCACATTAGAAGTGAAGAGGAGAAAACTCGTTAAATATCTCGGATACGTGTATTATGAGACAATCGTGTCTGGCGCCGTCTACTATATGTGGGTAGGTCGAGGCAATCCACAGCCCATGCAATGTTCTGTCAGCAGTCTTACTACAAGTAAAGCACTCATGCAAGTTGGTGGTGGGAGAAGATCAAATGCCAATGAATTCTTGGCATTCATTGTGTCTACGTAGTCCATCGGCTCTTTCGTAGGCCTCCAAAGTGACAAGCCACTAGACCCGTAATTTTGTCCCCACGAGGAGGGAATCTCAATTCCCTAATTGCAATTGTCTGCGAACAAGGCTGTATATAGGAGGACGAAGCAGTGCCCCATTGCCCTCAAGTCTACTTCTCGCTTGTTAGGACACTGGCAATTGAGTTGTTGAAGTCTAATGGTGGACGGTGATTCGCCACTGAGCGACCGTTTCGTGGTGAGTGTGCACTGTCGCTTTGCCGTGGGAAAATCCACGGTTGGGTAAGACTCGGAATCGAACAGTTGCCATTCCGTGCGCAGGAAGTGATGGGATGGGCGGTGGGGACATGGAGGGGAAGGAAGCGAGGTAGGTTGGGGGAAATGGACGAAGGCGTGGCGATTGGTTGACGGGGAAACTGTGTTCGAAAGGGAGTAGTGCGGAAGACGGAGAACATGGGTGAAATCACTGCACTTCGAGTATGCCATTGACGATTTCTGCAAATGAAAGCAGAATCGTGAGCGGGCCAGTCAAGAGTACGTTCTCCACCAATTTCTCCCTCCCCATTGAATGCCACGTAAATTGACTTGTCCTCAGTCAATGATTGGTATTTTGTGTTTCTTCGATTAGCGATTATGTGTGCATGGCCTGTTCAAAGAGACCCACTGCCTCAGAATAGGATATGACGGATGTTACACCGAATATTTTGGTTGCTCTTACACTCAGAATGCGTTTAAGCCAAAGTCATTACAAATCCTGTCCTTCTTCTCTCAAATAGCAACGGCTTCCTTCCTCCTGCTGCTTTCGCATTCTCCGATTGCCAGGCAGGGGTGGAGATGATTGGCTCTATTCGTCAAAATGTGCCGCGAATTGTCTTCCATTCCGTCTTGTTTAAAAGTATTTTCGTGGCCATCGCTGTATTTCCTAATAGGGAGCGAGAGTTGTCGGGTGTTGGTGAGTATTCATTGGTGCGGCCTACCAACTGTGCACCTGCAATACAGTAGTTTTAGCAATCTCCTACTTCTCCACTTGCATTTCTACCACAAATTTCCACATCATCCGATCTACCTTCCTACTTTCTTCTCTGCCTACCTCCCTCCGTCTCCTCTCCATGCACCCTTTCACCCTTCCGGCATACAGGATGTCGATTGCCCTCTTGCAAGTTTCCACCTCAGTGCATATTCCCCTGGCGAAACGATTTTTCACTCTCAACACCGAGCAGCCAACTGGTGAGTAATCAGTGCCGGTAGCTGTTGATTTCGCAACACTAACCTCGAAGAAAGCGTTCGTGGGAGTCCTAACAAGCAGAAATTATGACTGGAGCTGATGGTGCATTAATTCTACTCCCCGGAGACGCAATTTATGTGGACACTTGTCATTAGGCGCTATATAAGCCACCGAGACAATCAGCAAGTCCTTTCTTCCTCACTTCTATCGTGAAATTCACAAACGTTTCGCCCGTACTCCTTCCTACAAATGGTTTATCCACAAAGAGTTATTGCAGTTAATCATATAGGTTGGACTCTTGCAACTATTGCAGTATCGCGACAAGAATACACTTCAAATGGCCTGTGGTCTTTTCCACTGCCTTGAGGTCACCGTCTGTTTATTACAACAGTCACGCAAGAGTACACTTGCGGCCTCATCAGTAGGCCAGACTGTCTGGTGGCAATTTAGCTCTCTTCATGCTGGCTGAACTGAGGTCGACATAAAACAGCGTGCAAACAATTTCAGCAGGTGCACCTCACAAGGACGCTGACTAAAGCCGTGGCAAGCTGGTGCGAGGAGAAAAGTTTATTGAGTTGGTAGGGTAACAGGACATAGTTTGAATTGCCATGGTCGAACGGAGAGATGGGCCAGAGTGAGGGATGTCTATTGAGGGAATCAGAATAGAGACATCATCCCACCAATCCAAATGAGGTGGTCTGTTATGCGCAAGTTTCCAAATGTCTATAGTCCAACAAGAGCTGCTGCTCGTTCTTCTGTTCATGTGACCATGAGGAGTCCTCGTTGTTCATGGTGTTTCGTCACCGTCTTGTCTGCGAACAATTTTGTTTGCCATTTTCCAATAGCACTTCTCGAGGCAAGGAGAATGACGAGAGTTGTCTTGCAAGAAGAAGAAGGTGCCAGTCGAAGGAGCCGAGGAAAGCGATCTGCTAACGAACATGGTCACTTATGTCACAATCGTGGAAAGCAAGTGTGCACCTCAATTCGGGTCCTTGAGGAAGAACTAACTGGTACCCTTTAGCCTGGCCTGCCAATGTTATGAAGTAGCAAAGGAACTCTCGTATTGCAGCAACGAAGGCTAGTAGGTTGTGACCGTGGAGTTTGGGAGTAGTTTGCAGCCTATTTGAAATTCTCTCCATCTGCAGAATGCATCCCTCGTTCCATTCACAACAAGCCGTAGTATCTGACGTATGCCAACGTGAGCTACGTGAGGTAGGAACGATGGGGCAAGTAAATGTCAGGAATATGAAGAGGGAGAACAGGCAGAAGAGTAAGTTAACGTAAAGGAATTTTCACGCTGATTTGACGAGTTTGCGTGTTGCAATAACGTGAACACGTCAACCATGCAATAAAGCCTAAATTCGCTAGTTGCGGATATTCATGTAACTGCTGTGCGAGCTGTGCAAGACAAGGCCGTATGAGCTGCAAGATGAAGAAACGGTTGTACTCCGCCATAGAGGGCGGGTAAAATGCAGGTACAGTCGCAGTTGTGAAAGCAGAGGACGATTCCTGTGATTGTGCTAGCGTGTCGCCATCGGAACTGCCTCGAAGGGCGCAGATATCATAGTGACGACATTTATTTCCATCTTGCCCCTGAGTTCTTCCACGCATTTGGTTATGCCCATTTTCACAGACGACCAGAAAAGGCAGCACGACTCTGATAAGTCAACTCGTGAGGAAATTTGTACTTTATGTTGCAAAGTAGAGCTGGCTTAACTTAGGCTAAATCATTAGAATTTGCTTATACTCTCGGTAAATCATTTAACCCACTTGTTTGTTGGCGTATTTGCATATCTTCATACCCATTGAGCAAAGCGTGAACCGCAAAACGGCAGCACTAAAGACGCAACGGGTTCCGACCACCTGAATATACCGCGCAGTCATCAAGTCATTTCAATGCCATTTATCGTGTGGTATTAGCTGGACAAGGTGTTAGTTATCAGTTGAGATAAAATTGGCCAGGCCGAGAAGTACTTTACTAAGAAGGACTTTTGCTAATCGCCTTATTGTGAAAGGGACAGGGAATGTTGTGTGGTCTCGCGTACTTGTAGATTCCACTTCGCTCCTACCAGCCGTAAACATGAGGCTCCGGAAGGCAGGCAATAGATGTAGCATTGAAGATGGCTTTTGACTTTATGGTTCACAACCCCTAGGTAGGTAGAATGGCAGAAGCAATTGTCGGATCTGATGGAATTGACGATTATGTCGTCTCACCTCCTACTCGCCGCACGGTGGCAGTGAACCGGAGGTAAAATTACTAGGAGTGTGATTCCGACTGAAAGACTTAATAGTGAGGGTAGACGTTCCACCCCATGGTTAGCCAGAATCATTTGCCAAGTCCAGACACGTTGGAGTCAGCTCATTTGGCATACGTAATCTGAGAAATGCGTTGCTCCAGTAAGGGTGAGTTCTCTTTTCCACATGGAAGTATGAAGCATGTGGAGGTTGAGGAGTTAGATGAGGCTGCGCTCTATGCTGGCAACTCGAGATTTTATTACCCTTTCTTTGACATGCACGGACCCCGATTATGCGTCTGAATTAAAAGCATGGCAAACTAATAGCTCTCACCCATCTCTGCCACCCTGTGCTCCCCAACGGTCATACTTGCTGAGGAAAAGGTTTTAAGCGAATGCGTCAAACATAAGGCGAATGTGAATGCGTGATTTTGGCAAAGTCGCCTGAAAGGCATGATAAAATGCATGAGGTCTGATCCACTTGCTTTCTCACATTGCAGGGGCAGGAAACAGTGGAGAGGCGGATGGACGTAGCAGGTACTTACGATGAACGTCCAAGGCTCTAATGAAGAATCATCTGGATTTAGATTGACTCTCCTGCCCATCGGTCAACGCACAGGCCGTCTAGTGTAACAATGCACACTAGTTTTGGAGTCACTTTGGAAACCTTTCAAAGCGACTTTTAGCACTAATTCTTCTATTTATACTTCACCCTGTCCCCACACGTAAGTGCACTATTAGCTGCCTACATCTCCTGCCAAATCAGTAAGTGGCAAAAGGGCAGTTGGAGGGGATCCTAATTTGTCGTGTGAACGTCAACAAAGGTAGACTTTTGCGTACTACCCTCGGAATTGACAAACGCTGAGGTGTCTAACCGAGACAGGTCGTAGGGTAAGCTCGACTAGATGACGACATGAAAACTGAAGAAATTGCCATCCTTCGAATATATTGGCTTGAAAACTATGGAAAGCAGGTGTTTATTTAGTCTGTTTTAAAGTGAAACTGAGAGCGATACATTGTAGCCTTCACGGTGTTACACTATTTTACGCTAGAAGCAGATGGAAATAAAACGCAATATATGTATATATATATATATATATATATATATATATACTTTCTTATACCAGTACAACTTGTTTCATAGCTTGGCTCAAGCTTCGAGTTGGATATAATAGCGGAAAAACGAGCTTTTTAATTACGAAACTGAAATCCGATTAGCCCACAATTATTGGTGCATTAGGAGCTAAAGTAGGAAATGGCCATCGATACAGCCGTGCAAAGACATCTGGGTGCAATAAATAAAGAAAATACATTGACACATGCTTGCTGGCCGGACTGATGCAACTTCAGGCGATTGGGCCTAAGGGCAAAGGCGCATTCTTGTTTACTGCAATGCACGCTCGCCTTCTTCACAGACAATCACCATCGGTGCTGAAGGGTGGATTGAGCGATGATGGGAGACGATGAAGCAAATGAGCGGACAGGAATACACCCCAAGGACAACCGTGAGCCGCCATCTCATGGGAAGTAATTATGGTTCCCATACGGTGGAATGCCAAAGCAGTGACGCATCAAGTCTTCCTATGTTATCAGGTTTACCGGACAGTTCTGCCTTTCTATATGACAGCAATATTGGACGCGCAGCAGATGTTTATTTGGCGCACGTTCGCCTCTCTCTTTGTCACCCAATGTATCCACATTGGCTTGCCAAATTAGCTAATGCAAAGTTGATTCACGTTAGTCTTAAGTACGAAGCGATAATTTACCCATGGCTTTGTTATCAGGATTTTTGTATGATGCACTGGCGAATAATACGTATTTGAATAAAGGGGAAAATGCCATAGGACCATGCAGAAATTGATTGAAAGTGCTTGGGTGAAGATACGGTTCCTGGTAGGACATGTAGAAAATTATTGCAAAAATTCGAAGCAAGATCCAGTTCAGACAATGTTCGTAAGATAGAAATGGTGCGGAAATATTTAGGACTGGAGCCACATGAAAGAACAGGGAATAATGTGGGGGATATAGCCTGGAAAACCCTCTTCCCCCTGAATGCGCATGCTACCTTCCACGCCCTGTCGTTTCAAATTGGGCAGCCGAGTTGTCGATCCGTTGAGCACAGCGTAAGTGGCAAATGCCAATAGACAGCTGCTACTTGGCCCCACTCACATCACACCTCACCAACCCTTTAGTCGATCGCAACTCCTCACACTCCGAAAAAGGCCCTGATCATACGCATCCACCAGTTTGATCAGTTAAAATTTGCAAGTGTGTTCAGAAGTCCGCCCTTGTCGAGATATTTGATAGGAGCTTAAACCAAGGTAAGGACGCTTTGGGGACTTGATTATGCCCAAGGGGTCGACGTCGAGACAGTGAGGCAGTAAGATGCTGCAGTCTGCGCGTCTCTTCTTCTCCACGAAGGAGTTGACTTGACTCCGAGTCAATAAGACTTCTCTACTCCTCCTACCGCCTACTACCGTCTCGTCAAGACGACTTGACAGAGGAGGAAGAGGAGGAGGAGAAGGCAGGCGTGACGAGGAGTGAGAATTTGCATTTGAGAGGGACAGTCCAGTCGATTCAATGATGAGCTTCCACTCGTCTTCGTTAATGGCGAGGCATGTGTCGTCCACACTGCTCACGACTGTTTCTTCTCCTGCCAACAATCAGGCTTTTTGAGGATGCTTTTCGGGCACGAACAGGCTGGTGAGCAAACACTTGGCCTCAAAGCATGCTGGTCAATATTCCGCCCTGAAGGCCATTGCCGCGGTGGCAAATGAGTTCTGATGTGGTGCACCCGACTGTGGAACGAGCATCCACATACCTGACTGCACTCAGCTGCTTCGTACGCACCACGTGGGATGTCGAGTGGCCGGCTAGCGATCTGCGAGACTAAGTCAATGTTGATTTAAAGGATTCCTCTAGAGAAGGAAGCCGCAGGGATGGTCTGCTGTCTTCCTGCCCACTCGTGTGGCAAAGGTGACATTTCGTCGGAGTCGACTGGTGTTCGAGAAGACGGTCTGGCCAGTGACTGCCACTCAGTAGAGCGTGTGGGTTGTCTGTGAAACGACAACTTGGGCGCCACTCAACTTCATGAACGGAGGCTGCCAGTGGTGGCATATACGAGCGCTGGCTGAAAGGAGAGCAGGTTAAGGGGATTGCGACACAGCGAGTGAATGGAGCGGTCAAAAGGAGGAAGGTTGGCGCCTAAAGCGCCACGCATGAGTGTGTTGTCCGCGGGCCTCCACACCACCCAGTCGTCTGTTGGCGGGCATGAGTGCATGAGGAGAGAATAAGTGGTGTGGTCCAGCGATCAGTTTATGGAGACGGGGAGTTTCAGCAAAGAAGCTGGAAGACTTCGCTCAATACGTGCGTCACTCCTTTCCTTCCACCTCCACATTCGTAAGTCCATTGACGACTAGACTCTCCGTTCTGCGACGGTTGAGGTCCAGTCGAGTGAGGCGGCGTTATCGCAAGGGCTGGCATAAGGATCCAACTGATCATGGTAACAATCGTTATGAGGTTGGATGAGAGTAAAGACGATTTCGCCTGGTCCTCAGGATCGGTCGAAGATGTCTTCCCTGGTTGCAAGCGCATTTTGTCGGAGCGAATTCGGGCCAAGCGTTGCCACCAGCCGCACTATCATCCCGCTTGATGTGAAAGGCATCGGAAAGCGAAGGAAAAACACTCCGAGCGTGTTTAAAGGGCCATTCCACAAACAAAATATTGTGGGACAATTTGACAACCACTGCTGCATCCTTCTTTCACCTACCGTCGCTAATTTCCATCCCGCCCTCTCCTCGGTGACGGTGTAACTCCAACAACAAGGCGCTTCCTATTTCCCCTCCTCTTCCTCTCCGCCACCTGGTCAGTGAAATGGTGCAGACGATTGGCACTTGAGCATGAGGCGAGATGGCGAGATGGCGAGACAATGGAGAGGGTAGAGTGGAGCGCGTTGGAGGATACGGTGGACATCCACGATGATGTGAGGTGATACTTGAGGATTGCGTTGCAGCACCGTCCACAATTATCAGCCCACCGTTGTGCATCTGAGTCGAGTGATACTCTTCGAGGTGCCACTGACCACCGAGGATCACCGAGAGCTAACTTATCGCTGCCACATCGACTCCGATGTGACACACGGCATGATCGCAACCTCGACCAACGCCTTGGCGATTCAATCACTCAAACTGCGAGGAAATGCAGATGTCTACCAGTCAGACAAGGAGTAGTGCTCGAGTAACCACAGCTCTGCTCTCGCTGGTGCTTGAAGGCATGAAAGCACAAGCTGTATGATCTTGAGTCAAGTGTTCTTTGCTCCTATATAACCGTGGGCATCGTAGATGTCTTGCAAGAGGACGACGGAGTGATGTCATCACACTGCGGATATGTTGTCATTTGCGTGCGCTTTAGTGTGCTGGCACACACATCCATGCTGTATAGTTAGCCGTAATGGTATACTTTTCCTTGCCCTCCCTTTCTTCCTACTCTTCACATTATCTCCTCATTGGTGCCGTCCTGGTCGAGCGACTATCCACTTTGCTCGACATGAGGGGTTTTACTCCTAAACTAACTCCTCATTCTCTCTCTTATTCACACTACATGCTTTCACCGAAGTGCCTGCTCGGCGATTGCGAGTGAGGCAGCGAGACGTGCGCAGTTTCACGACTGAAAGTGGATGTTTCAGCGATGAGTGAGAAGAGCACATGAGCTAAGATGGAGGAGGTGATTGGATTTTTCCTCAGCCAGTACCGTCACCGACGCGTGTATGGGTGTACGTGCGTGTGTGTATGTCGAGACCTCCTCGTCCCACAAGGGGGGTGTTTTACCGAGGAGAGAGAAGTGGCAACGACTGCTTCTACCCTCCCCTACACTTCCCTCATAGCAGCGTGAATATGATAGATGTCTTCGATATCGCGCGCGCTCTATTGTCGTTGTTGAATGTGGCAGCATGTTGGAACAATGCGGAATGAGTTGTGGGGCATGAGGGGTATTTGCTTGACAGTGCCGGTGGAGGAGCCATGCACTCGCTTTGCGGTGTCGGTTGCGTCGACCATCTTGTCAAGTGGTTGGTATTACACACTTCGGCTATAAGTCTGGAGCGATGTGGTGTGTGTGTGGGGTGGGAGTGAAGGGCGGACAAATGGTTTGAGAGGTCGTAGTCCGAGAAGACATAGTCTGCTCCATCGTGGAGGCCTCAGACGCAAACACATTTGGAGGCGAGCGAGAAAAGAGGGAGAAGAGTATGTTGAGCGTTCTATGCGCGATTAGATATTATTACTATTGTTATTAGTATTACATGTTGCAAATAACCGACGCGCCAATGAGGGTCTAGCTTAGCATTGTCCTGATAAAGAGTATATTTCCTCGACTCCCACGAAGGGTGAGCAGGGTGCTCTTGCAAGTTCACTTTCTCAATGTCTAACTTGATCCTACCTCTTCACAAAGGTCCACGAGCAATCCGCGGAGTGGCTCTACTCTACTCTCTCTCCTCTACTCTCCTCTGCTCTGCTCTTCTCTCCCAGCCTCGTCTTTGCTAGCACCCCTCATTCCGCCTCGACGCGACTTGTCCTTTCGTCTTCAAAATACAGAGTCTCTACTTCTCCGCACCACCCTCCGCAACACTGCTTTTCGTCAGATCAGGTACGTTTATGTGTGGGCATTCGTCAGGCCTGCTCTTCCCATCTCTCGATTCATAGGACGTGTCGTTTTATGACTCTGCGCTGATGAGACGAGGCAGGTGGAAATGAGAAGTACACTACGAGAGCTCGATGAACTGTGCTTATTTCTGCCTCTGCATTGCCCATCGCATCACCCCTCACCAGCTTTCACTGCTGCCAGTGAAATTAAGCTGTGCATTTCGGTACACCGAAACGTATAACACGTACTGTTTTTCGCTTTTGTCAGCATGATTTGGCACGAAATATCTGACATCTAATAGTTGTGTTCGGAGTAACGTATGCCTTGATCAGTGCAGGAGGCCTCGTCTTGCACACTGTCGTACCATGGCGCCATGACATTCCACCTGAGGCAGCTCCGTCACCAGTCGCAGGGTCATCCTGGTGGGTGAGTTGTTGTCAACACCGTTGGTGGAATCGAGTGTAGCTGTCGCATAGGTCAGTAGCCGACGTGTCCTCTTCCTCTTCCTCCCACCACTGCATGCCTCACTCTCAACATGCCTTACGCCCCACATGACCTGAACGTGCAGTCGCCATTGTCGAGATCGGGGTGACTCGGATTTGTTGAATCCCTAATTCGTGTCTCCATGTTAACCGTGGAGGCTGAGGTCGGTGTCCTGCCCAGCATGGTCGTCTCCGCCACGATGACCTGTGACACAGGTGAAACAACATGCAGGTGCAGGTGTTGCCATAACATGGCATGCAGCTTCACGAAGGAGGCTGTGCCTCTTGTATTCGAGAAAATGGCTATCCACCTGGCGTTCGGGCTGGCGGTCTTAAGCTTGAAGATGAGGATGCTGAACCTCTTTCCTTCCCAGTATCCTTCATGCCCTTCGGCCAAAACGCCTTCATTGGACGTATTTAAAGGGTCTCGGAAAATGGCCTTTCGGTGCTCTGTAGGTGCGTGCTCCCATGAATTCCTAATTTCAGTCATAATTCACATTTTGTGCTAAGTTCTATTTAGGATTGATTGAGATACAGAGAAACTAAGACATGCGTCTCGGTACGCATAATGCTATTTTACATTGCGCTTTTATTTCTTATTGTTGGTAGATAAACCACTGCGCAAATGAACAGTGATCAGCATTCGCATGCCCATTTCGAGCAACAATGAAACCGACTGCCCAATCACTTATATGTGGAGGTGCTGAAACGTGGAGACAAACCAAAGTAGCTGGCGCAACCTTGTACACTTTGTTCATATACGAATACCATGAGAATGCGGGAGCAAATACGGCTACCAGTCTCTTTGATAGTAAACATCTCGACTGGACACTAATGGGGAAGAGGAAACTCCTGAGCAATGGCATCAGACAAAGGAGAAGCAACAGGTGAATGTTGAACTCGAATGTGGGGAGACCAATGGTTCCGGCAATGTCTCCGTCGTCGGTAGACAGCTGACTTGCAAAGGCGGAAGGTTTGAATAGCTGGAGGACATTTGCCTCAACGCCTTCTCACCGAGTACGGCGAGATTTTAGCAAACGACTTAATCGATGGCGAAGTGGAAGTATTGATGGCATTTGAATTTGCTGACGTGATTTCGGCGTAGAGAGAGTCACTTTGTGGATTTGTCCGCCGTTGTCCCCTGATTGTTTGCCGTTCACCACCTCGTTTGCTACACTCTCGTGAATAAATTAAGTTAAAACGAAGAGCAGTCGAAACTCTTTGTTGCATTCCTTCTCGGAGGACTTGGGAGGCCAAGGCATTTTCCGAATGATGGTGCAGACCGGCGAAGTGTAGACGATTGCATATTTCCTCGCACTATGCACCAATGAATCTTCTCGGTAAATTTCTTTCACCACGGGTGTTTTGCTCCTTCGCATTGCATTCTGTTGTCGCACTTCTGCTACGGCAAAGGGTCAGCTCATCCACATGGACAGACATGTCCCCAGTACCGACTTCAACATCAGTTGGGCGTGCAGTGGAGAGAGATGGCAGAAGTACATTCCGCTTGCCATCGAGTCCCGAGGCTACAATGAGACAACAATAACCATGCCTTCATGACAGTGAGCAAATTAATTGTTCATTGTGTCTGATAGGCTGTTATGTCGGAATGTGCGTTCCGTGACAGTGAGCATGGTCCACAGCAAGCAGAAGACGTTGAAAGGCAGGACGTGGGGCAGCAAGAAGACGTTGAAGGCGAAGAGGCAGAGGAAGGCGATTGCCGTCTTTTCAACGCTACACATCCTCATCTGGGCAGCCATCATGCGCCAATGACGCAGTTACCAGACCCATGTATTTGTTGCGAATATTTCGTAATCTCCGCCAAGTGGAGTGGCGTGAAGTGGAGATTTCGTGGACGTGACATGTAATAACTGCATAGCGTATGGCCTCACAGGACGGGTCGTTTTTCAAGGTGTCTTCACATCAACGCAAGAACGCATCGAACACGTATTATACCAGTGAAAATGGTACAAATTATTGTTCAGTGGTTCCGACTCCCATTCATATAATCTGCTTGGAGCTACAACGAACGAAAATATAGTTCCCCTAATGGCATGCAATACAAGTGGCCACATCATTCCAAATTGGAGTGTGGGAGATGATAATTATCTACTTGGCGGAGACATGCTCGCTTGCACTGTGCAGACGTCGCATCAGCGCTCGTCGCGGTTTCGTGCATAAGGGCGAGAATTCGGGCGAACTCCTTCGCAAGTTGCCATTCTGACGAGCCTTCCCCTTCGCGACTTCAACAGACTCCGGCTTCGTCTCATCTACCTGAGCGTCCGTCCCTCTCTTCTGTGGGATATGATGCTCCTCTGAGCACACGAGAGGTGTCACTCCGCTTGCCAGCAAGTCCTCATCTCCCTCCTCCTTCTCCTCGTCCTCGTCCTCGTCATCGCCCTCGTCCTCTATTCCTCTTCCTTCTTCCAATGGCCTCTTTCATCACCGACTTCCTCATCCTCATCCCAGAGTGCAGCTACCACAGGCACATTTGCAGGATGAAATGGGTCCACCAGGATCATCCATGCAGTTCACCAACATACTCGCATTGGCTGCTTGATGGCGACAAGTAGGAGGGAGAATGTGGGGCTTACCTGAGCAAGTGGTGGAAGTGGTGTCCTCTGTGGAAGAAGTTACATCGAACAACGACCTTCCTCGCAGCATCAAATGGCAAGTGGAGGTGGTGAGATGGGGGAACTTGTCAGGCTCTCGATGGCGAACGACCGTGACTGATTGCCAATCCCGGTTGGCGATAACTGTGGAGGAGATAAGCGCACGCTGCAGTCTTTCCCGCACGTGGGCAGCACCGTGGTATATTGCGGCATGTCAGAAAAATGGTAACAGACCTTGCAACTACTCAGTCTGCTGCTATTTGCTTGGTGTGTGCTGAATTGGACGCACTACCTTGTGGTGGGCAAAGGAAGGTAACTGTAGATTGGTGTTTATGTTCTCCTCCCCTCATCCACTAACCGACTCGGAGGTGCTTGGCTCTAACCACGACAAAGTCGGAGTTCTCAGCACCATGACTCGTGTCAAATAGAAAGCATTTGGCGACCTCGACCAGGGCATTCGCCGGGTCACGAGAAATGGTGAAGTGAGAACAGCCAAATAGTGAAGAGGCGAAAAGCCGAGGTAATTTGGTGGGTCTGATTATGTATGGGAAACTAAACAATGGAGATTGAGTAAATCGTAAATAGTAAATAGTAACTTCACTATAAGTTGTGCTCTAATTCGCTACGCTTCTCCCCTCGCTCAGGGGTTCCCTGCGTTCCACGTCGTAGGTTTGTCAACTTACTGTCCAATTTGAGACCGCAAGTGGATAGCAGCAAATAAAGTGTGCTCTCGATGTGAGTGGTTTTGCTGTTAAAGGGACAATGTCGCCAGGCATTTCCACGAGGAGGCGTAGATGCTCTCTCGAAACGCCTTAGTGATGACGTTGATTGCCAATCTTCGGAAGCACGGCCGCTTTGAGAAATCATTAAACAACAATGCTGAGGACACAGAGTTATGCATTTCGAGTGTCTTAGCACGACGATATCAGGGACAGATTATGGGATAAGGCAAACTGCGCAACCCCACTTTCCCATTCCACTGACGAGCCGTCCTCTGCATGGACTTGCTTTGCTAACACCTTCTGCTCCATGAATTGCAGAAGCCTAAGCACTTCGCTCTCCACCCTCTCCATTGGCGCGTCATCAGCTTCGTCTGCCTCTGTAGAGGCAAAGAGGAGGATGTAGACGAAGAGACAAGCAACATTCAGGGAAGATAGACGTATTCTGTGCTAGTGAGTCTATGAATGCGTGCCGTGTTTTCGTCCTGATCGGCGCCTATTCCGTGGGGCGGTTGCAGGTAGCCAACTCGCCTTTTCACCACTAGTCGAACAGTTCCATGTGGCCGGGTGGTGCACGGCAATGAAGTGAAGTCACACCAAGATTTATACCATCAGGCTGAATGCAAAGCGTCTTTGGACCTTGTTGTGTGTGGAGTTCTTCACCTATTCTCCAATTCCTTCGTAATCCAGTCACCGTATTCCCTGCAACGTATTTATGCCCATCTTGACAGGTTTGCATATGCGACTTATTAGTGTTGGCGCTAATCAGTTGCTTTTAGTCTCCGTTGCCCTTTGACGGACTCATTGGCACCTGTTTCATTCGGCAAATTCCTTCTTCACATCTAGCGCCTCTACTATCAGTTTCCATCGACTTATCTCCACTTCTCACCTCTCCCCAGCTCTGATCCCAAGGATATCCCAGTGGCATGATTGGCGTTTATGCGAACGAGGACGGAGATTGGCAGACATATCCCTAGGTGGCTGAATTAGCACCTTTAGCCTGGAGGCTGAGTGCGGTAGGCAGACGAGGCTTAAGAGCTGGCAGACTCAAGGTTGTCAAGAAATGTCCAATGATGTGGTGCATTTCATTCTGCATAATACTTTGTTCAGATACCTGGTCGTAATGGTGTATGAATGCAGTCGACACCTCCTCCCGAGCACACTGCTGTCGGCGACGAAGCTGCGTGTATGAGCAATCTGCGTGGACGCAGCATTCTCGACGTGACTCAAAAAGAGGATGTCGTATGGAAGTGCGTCACGGAACTTGCACTTAAAGGCCTGAAAGACGTGGTTTCGCCTAGCCTGACTAATCAGGGAGTTTCGGCTGTCTTGTAACACACGTTGAGACGGCGTGGAATGCACGAACTAATAAGGTTACAGGTGGCTGCTTCACTCTCGCGGACCCCTGTCTCCTGATGCCGTGCATTCACTCACACCCGCATGAGAACGAGTTCAGGTCTGAGAGGAGTGTGTGAACAAGGAAGCATCTTTTATTGTGGGGCCGTCTGTAGAGAGTCTAGTGGCCGCAAAATCAACAGGCATAATGCGAGAAGGGAGGTCTTCTCATACATATTCTTCGGCAGCACACGCAGACTTCATCTCGCGAAAGGGATCATTACAGCATACTAATCGAGCATTGAGCTTTGTCCGCTTCCAACATACACCATTATTGGGACACCAACGATGGTGAGGTGATGTTCAGTTGAAACGACATCGTAGACGCCATTCAAGTCCACCACCCCCCACCTGCCATAAATGCCACTGTGCATGGAGAAAGGACTTAGGACACGCATCCCTCGTTACCGATGTGTCGAAAGCAATAGCAGGAAAGAAGGATGGAGATGCAGACTACTACGTCTTCAGGTTCAACGAGTGAGAGGATGAAATTGACATAGAAACGTTCCACTTGTCAAAGGCCCACATCATTGCCTCGAAACAGAGCGTTCTCCTCATATTTGCACATTCCTTCTCTTAGAGAGTAGCACAACTTGCCTATCACACATCCTCATCGACATAGCCACTTCTTCTCACACATCTTCAGCTATTCTTTTCATCACAACGCAGATTGAAGTGAGGAGTATGAAAGCATGAGGATACCAATACTGTTCACATTATTTGACAGTGGGACGAAAACGGACAACATGACAGGGCCAGGAAAGGTGGGAGGGAATGAGGAGTGGCGGTTACAGACAAACGTGAAGTAATGTAGGGAGATTGATTCCACATGTGACGGTAATGATGATGTCCTCTCTCCCGCGAAAATCGACCCTCATCTCTTCCGGACTACACGTATATTTCGGCTAAAGGACCTGGCCGAGGAACCCTGACAATGGATTACTATGGAGCCACCAGAAATTCACGATACTGCCGTCAAATCCTGTTATTCGCGATGAGGTTAGGCAACTTGGCTGGAAAGCGAGTCGCGACTCAGACAGAGGAAGGACCAATATGCGGCGCTGCATGTGCCAGTCTGCGGATCATCGTCTTCTTCAGTGTACATGAGATAAGAGGACATAACTCCGACGCGGTCCATCTTCCCAACAGGATAGTTTCCCATTGGAGGGAGTTTGGAGAACGGAATTTGAAGAGATATGACGGCTCCTCTACACCACTTTGCCTCTTGTCTCAACAGGCAAAGTTGCTTTGAGGCAGTCGAGTATTAGTTGGGAAGATTTGAATCGCGCGTTAAATGTTAATAGAAGTCACGAAGCACAACTACTGCGCCTTTATTATTTTCCACTAAAGTAATTTCCATTTAAATCGACGACTTACTGTCGATGATTGGGTAAGCCATATGTGGCTTACGACAAAAGCCCTATTTCAGCATTAATAAACGTTACTGCGTCTTGTGGAATGTCATTTTGGCCGTGGAAGTCTATTTCACCTACAATAATTCGTAATTTCGAAAAGAGCAGTAATCGGTCTGCAGTTGAAATATCAGACGAATGTGGAAGATGAGATGAATTCCCGTAATGCAGAAAGGTGGGGCCAAAGGAGTAATACTGCTTCCTGATTTTGTATGAACTATTCCATCCAGTTGACCATCCTTATCCTGACAATTTCTGATGTGCAATATAGCTGTGGTCTGCCTTGTCATGGAATGACATTTGCATGAATGACGTGGAGCGGAGGAGGGTGCATGTAGGGCTCACGGTCAACAAGCTCGAGTATATGCCAACTCGCTCGGTGTTTATCAAGTAGAAACCATTCATCCTCACTATAATATGTGTATTGTAGCCTCGCCACCTCACTTAAATCCGAGGTAAAGCATCTTTTCCCAATCTCCTTGTCATCGCCGTCACTGTAGTCGTCACCACTCGTCGACGTGGAAGCAGGAGGTGCGATGGGCAATAAAAGAGTCGCATGAGAATTCGCACCCAGTGAATAACACTTCCATGTCCATTCGAGTCACCGCTTCACCACGTGGGACAATCACCGCGTATTTATTACATCGTCATTTGTCTTCTACGTGGCACTGAGGGGGTCATTGGAGACCAGCACACGTTATATTGAACAGTGTGTGGAGATCTGCGAAGGAGGAAACGTTATTCAGCTTTACGGTGGGCAGCAAATTCCGTGGAAGGACAGTGTTACACTAATCGCGGACAGTAAAGGGGCATCACCTTGCGCGACCCGCCTTCAAATTTGTCTTACTGCGAAGGATTGAGTAAAACATATGAACGAGCGGAAATTAGCGGCTCTGCAGAATCAAAGCCCAAGGTAGTCTGTGGAGTGTTTGTGTCGGAAGCAAATGGAAATGAAAAGGGGCCGCCAACAACAAGTAGCGAAGTTGGGATGAAAGTGAGTGGAACGAAGGAAGGAAGAATTGAGGGGAAAATGGTTGCTCAGATTCCTTGCGAGAAGTGAATATGGGCTCTCTCGAGTGCACCCAAGGTGACACGAGCGTGAGGGGGATGGTGCCTTGGCTGTGTTGTCGGCAATCCCAAGCACAGATAATCTTCATTTGCAAGGTATAATTCAGAGAAATTGCCTTCGTTTTCCATCATCACGCGTGTGGAAGTAGGATGATTTGCGATTGACTTTGAGGAGAACTAAGTTGCCAACGCTTGTGCATGGATATGTTGGCAAAGGGGGAGATGTCTCGTGAAGGGGGATTTGAGCAAGATGAGCTGGTTTGAAGGAGTCGACATGATGCACAGGCACCACTTGCGCCCCGACGCAAGATTAGCCGAATAGATCAGTTTATTAAGGTCGCTGAATGCTGGCTCCCTTTAACTCATTTTATCCCGGAGTCGTCTCCTTGGGGTCTGCACGTAGCCTGACATGAAGTAAACCGGTGCGAGCAACGAGCCACATACATGCAGTCACGCCGTTACATGAATGGATTGCTGACCGCCTATCAGACCGCCTTCTGCACTGGCCTTCACACCCCTCGCTTATACCCTACAAACAATTTGAAGTTACGACAGCGTTGAAGTCGCCTACCCACCATGCTCCTGTACCAATCTAAGGATGGCATTAGTCAAAGTGGCGTACGAGGTGAAGTTGAGGCTGTTCGCAGAAAGAAAGGGGTGTCCTGAGGCTCGATTTGCTCACTTTACGGAGACCTTCTTATCACTGATGTCATCACGAAGTATGGTTGTTGATAGGGTGTGCACAATTTGCATCCTCCTCCTTAAAAGTGGTACGACTGCACCGAGTTCCACGATGCAGATATTCATTGGCTCGGAGGGGTGCGATGGAGGTTCAGCGTCTAGTGGCTTATTCCTTCCGTTCATCGCACAAATTGCAATATGGCCACGAAATGGCCCTGCTGGCACAGCTCACTCGCCTTGCCCTGAGTGCACCAGCTAATCCAAAGTCCCGTGTGCAAGTGGAAAAGGGAAGCGAAGTTTGTTGAAGTAAGACGATGCCACCACAATGACACCAGTTATTCCTCACAAATCTCGTCAACACGAACGACACATCCGAGCCATGCCACCGACTGGAGTGACGAAGTGTGCACTAGTCGACTTGTGCGCCCAGTTATTACTCCACAAGGAAGGAAGAACACCGTTTAGTGTGTCCTCTGCTTATTGTAGCGGCAGTCAAGCCTTGAGCATCGCACTGAATGTGTGGGTAGATGTTTTTGCAGCAGGTCCATGCACAGCCATGGACCATTCCGCATTCGAAGAATGCGGCAATTGAATTACTTCCTCACGCTAATGCATACCCTGCTATCCCTTCTTCACCTGTGTTCCACCAGAATTTAATATTTTTATTCACTCTCAGTTTACGCAAGCACATGGAATCGCGTGATCACATCAACTAACTACCATGTCAGCTGGTAGGTGTCTCTCCTTCCTTCTCCCCCTGCCCCACCATTACAGGTGACTCTTGTGGATATCAAATCATTCCCATGCTGTACACCGTGCATGAGGCAGCTTGCACATACACGCGGTGTCAGATAGGCGTAGGGAGGATGGGAATAGAATTTTACATGAGACGTAGCCTCCCTTCAACGCCACTATTGTTGCGACTCATGATTCCTTACTCATGCTCGTGACAATACACTCGACTTGCCAATCTGATGCAGGATCTCTTCATTCTGCGTCTCCCTGAGTCGCCTTAATCCATCACAAGGGGTATAGTGGACATGGGACAGAGACAGGTTTGAGAGAATAGTGTTTCACGCGGCCACTTTGGGAGGTGGGAGGTGGGAGGTGGGAGGGGGGGCAGACTAAAGGAACAGGCACAGGGGAAAAGAGAGGAGGTCAACGCTGAGGACTAAGGCGTGAATTGCGGGTCAGTCTGCGTTCTAAACCGACTTCCTTTCGTCTCAGTGAAACCCACTCAATTAAGCACACAGTACAATTTAATTCGCATCACACCTCACGCCTTCAATTTGATGCTACCAAGCAACAGTGAGTAGAATGAGTGAATAAGAGGAAAGAGAGCCTGATAAGTAAAATGAGAAGCTGCGTTGGATTACAAGCAAAGGTCGCATGTGGAATGTCAATTGGAGGTGAAAATGGATATGGGAGATGACTCCCAACGATTCGTAAGTGGGAATGCTTGTCCCCATGAGTTTTGGTAAGGCGAGAAGCGTGAGTTGGAAGTAGGAAGGAAGAAATGAAGGGGGAAGGGTTACCCTGATCACTGCAAATATCCACTGATATTTGCACGCTCGAGTGCACCCAAGTTGGCACGACTGTGAGGGAGATGTTGCCCTTGCCATTTAGTCGTGAAACACACCCAGAAAGTATTTTGGTTTGCATGGCGTTAATTGGGCAGAGTTGCCATCGGTTATGCCTTCGCATCAGAATGAGAGTGGGACATCACCCGAACAACCTCGATGAGTGCTTCAGCACAAAGAAGTGGAAGAAGAGAACGGAGGCGTCATAGAAGTGTGCCAAGGTGTTCACAGAGTTGGAGTCAATAAGTGTGTCGGATCGCGGGCCAGGCGCGGTCGGTAATCCTGCAGGGATTGTTTGGTGACGAAGTAGCCCGAGCCCTTGGCCGACGCTGCAACCTGTGACACAAATGCACTCATGTTGTTACACGAATAGACCACAGAAGTCTATGCACACCTCATTCATCCGCTCAACTCCACACCACTCCACTCATTTACCCTCCTCTCCGCTTCTCTCTCCTCCTCCACTCCCCTCCTCCACTCCCCACGCCAAGTCATTTAATCGGTGTGTCTTCACATATCCATGCCAACTTAATAGCAAGCAAGGCACTCCAATGGGTCTAGGCACGACACATTTCATTCAATTGTTATGTCGGTCACAACCGGATACTTCTGCAGATTGTGACGTAACATCCTGTGCTAAGTGGCCGTCATTAGGAGACAGAAATGCGATTGATGACCTGCTACTTCCCTCAACTTCTTCTGCGTATCTCTCGTCGTCCACCTCTACTTTCGCCTGGTGGACAAGGAAAATAGCTGAGATGCCTCTACCATAGAAAACGAACTAGTAAATCCCCGAAGCCTCGATGGTGCTTCCGGCCTCGTAATTGGGTCGAGGCTCTGAGTAACATGGTGAGTTGGTACTTCGAGCAATAGCACGAAACGTCAAGGAAATTTTGAGGTCTCCCAGACTCGCGACCGCATGCAGCTCGTGGCATTCAAGACGCCATCTTGTTTAAGTGCATAATTATCAACTCAGTGGGACACTGTCCGAAATAATGCTCGAACCACTTCGTGTCAGTGGACGTGGGAGAGGAGGGAGCAGAAAGTTACTAGTGGCACGTGTAGGGATCCTCGACCCCGAGTAGAGCCTTCCGCGCACTCGCCCAAATGAAATGTCTTCCGAGGATGCAATAAGATGCAGAAAGTGCAACAATGTGCAAGGAGGAAAGACGTAATTCCATAAGTTTGTGAGAGCAAAGTGAAACGGATTTTTTTATATTCAACGATAAATTTGATGCAGGCCGGCAAAGCTGTTAAGATACACTGCAGTACTTCGTAAATAAAGAAGTGTTCTGCACTGAGAACATACATTAGATCACTTCCCCTGTCCGGCGGATTGAGACGAAGTCCGGAGAACATTTCCACCCATGAGTGAAAAGTAAACACACTTCAAAATTCCACCACCCTACACGTGAAGCAAACTTGTCACCATAGATTCCCACTTTCTCACTTTTCGCGGCCACGTCACTTACACCAGGTGCGGCAATTTCTCGCCGACAATGATATTCTTACCTGAGGAGGCTGCCACCATTGCCAACGACCTGCTGATGCTGCGCCACAAGTCTTCGTTGCAGACGTGGCATCACCGCCAAAAAATAACGCTTCGGCGTTGGAGTTGAATTTGACAAGTTCAGACAACATCATTAGGACTAAATGACCCTCTTAGGACTGCCTTCGGTGAGACCTTGAAACGAGACGTAGCTGTCTCCTCGTCTCTGCAACCGCGCCACTGGTTTGTACTCGCCAAATCATGTTTCACTACAAATATGATTATTAAATACTTAATTGTGCCGACTGTAAGTAGATTCACTGCGCTGAAGCAGCAGCCGCTGTGTAACAGGGGCCCCAGTGCGCCGTCTTCTCTAAGCGCAGGGGCGAACATCAATGTGTCAGTAGACCCTCGCCGTAACTCAAGTTGATGACCCCATCCACAAGGAGATGGAAAGTAAAACACCACCTCATGCACCCAAAGAGAGCGCATATTTAAGGCCGCTTTCTTTCCACCCGAACACGCACCCATTTACTGTTAAAGAAGCCCAAAAGTCATCTTGTCAAGGGAAGCTGCAATTGCATTCAAAATGCTCTGCAATTCGCTTCCGGGCATTAACTTCAGGCACAAAACCTGACGTCGCTTGATGCAGGCACCGCAGCTTGTTCCTCCTCGTGCGTCTCAGTGGAGATTGCGAAGGGGAAAGTTAGGAAACTGAGAGAGGGCGAACGATCGCCACTTTAAGAGAAAACATCGGCGACTAACCCGCAATTAGTGAGTAGCACTTCTCGAAACGATACCGACCACAAGCTCGAAGTGGATATGAACAGTGTGCACTTGGGTGACCGCATCACCAAGTCCACTGACCCAATATGCCTCCCTCTCCTTACTGGGCCACCTTCCTGAAGGAGACCTGACGGCCCTGGCCGCACTGAGGAATGTACGCAGTCCCTCTTGAAGGTGGTGAAGGAGGCGATTACTTTTGACAAGACTTAGACAGGCTCTTCAACAACCGCATTCACTTCATGGCAGTTGAAACGGGAACAAACACCCGTGATGACAATTTGAGCCTCTACACTTGAATGGTGACGGGGTGTTCACAATGCCCTGTATGCAAGTCGGAACATTCGCGGTATTCCTTAAACGCCGATTCACCTAGTTGCTGAGAGCCGCGATGTGCTTACCATGTCGAAAGCAGCATCAGTATTTCGGAGATCTGCCGGTGTGTTTTGTATGTCACCGGCAACTTATTGCATTTTCCGCGTTTATCAGGGGTGTGCATTTGAGGCGGGAGATGACAGAGCCAATGGTATGATTACAAATCGGAAAATATAATTTTGATCCTAGTCGGCTTAGGCTGAGCGTTCAAACAACATGATGACAACTGATACGCTGCTTGTCTTCTTGTCGCCCTGATTTTGGTCGACAGAACATTATGTTGTCTATTGGGCCACTGTCAGCGTTTCTGCTCACTCTGTAAGAGTGGAGGGCTGCGTTTACGATTTGCGTCTGCACTCAGCTCACCGCACGGTCAGGCGGCAGAATGCCGAGGGGAGTGTAGTTTGATGGTGGCGAAGAGTGTCGAGAAGAGGGGGAGGGGGAAACCCCTTGTGTCGTGGCATTTTGTGGTCGTGTCGATTTGACACAAGTCTCAGCGTTGGATCTTTGCCCTGAGTAATTTGATTGCCCAAACTTTAAGTCTTTTTCCCTGATATCGACAACTAATTTTACTTACCCAGTTCCACACGACGCGACAGTCACACTGAATCCCTGAGCGGTGAGGAAATGAGAAAAGAAAAGCAATCACAGAATACGATTGGGAAAATAGGCGAATAATACGATATTTGTGGGCAATCGTTGAAGCTAATCACCCAGAGGCTCAAGCCAGCTTCAATGGCGACATCATCGCAAAATGAATTTGCCAGTATTTTGACTGGTGACTTGTGTGTGAGCACAGTATCACAGTATCACACTGAAAATAAGTCGTCGGTGCAAAAGGTGACTAGTTTACTTGCGTCGTCACGGTGACCGACGAGTAATTTCGCAATCACCGCAGCGGATGAGTTGACAGGCATGACTGTGTCCGTCTGCGGTTGAAAGTCGAAGGTCGCCAACGCAGCCCTCCTGTTCAGCGACTTGAGTCATGTCTTTGTCAATCTGAAGAAGCATGTCTTCTTCTCCGCAGAACAGAACTTCTCCTATCTGAATGTTTCGATTTACATTCGAAATACAAAAGCGGCAAAGGGAGGGTTGCAAAGCAAAGATCACCCTGCGCCATCGAAATCCGAAATGAAAGGTTTCACTCGACTCTTCTCGCTTTCCCTTTACTGTGCTTGTTCTTGCCGACAAGAATTCCAAAACAAACAACTCATCTATCCATAGGATAGATGAGTTGTGGCGTTTGATGGCGAAGCGGCATTTTGGGTGGAAACAACTGAGCTGACCTCGGTGAATCCCACTCTCAGGCAGGAGGGAGAATTCTTATCAGGCGGGAGCGCCGCCTGACTGTGGGTGCGGCTCCTGACCCACAGCTTCCTCTAAATGTAACAATGTCACTCTCCCCTCTTCATGCGCTTCGTGGTTGGTGGCAGCCTCCTCAGGTGAAAAGGTCATTGTCGGCGAGAAATTGCTGCACCTGCTCTAACTGATGTGGTCGAGACAAGTGAGCAGGTGGGAATTCATGATGACAGTTTACTTCACGCCTAGGGCTAGAGACAAGTGTGAGACGAGACGGTCAATCTGAGGGGGGCAATTTTGAGTGTGTTTCCCTTTTACTCCTGGGTGAGAATTTTATTCCGCATTTGTCTGAAGCCGTCCAGCTGCACTGGCGATGATGAACCGCAACATACAATTAAATAAACCTGTGGAAATAGTAGGTGAGCGCGAAAGTGATCTATCATATTTACATTGCACAGAACACTTTCTTATTTTACGAAAACTACAATCTAACAAACACAATAACTTCATCCCTCCTAACGATTTCACCAGCTTGCATCGAATTTATCGAATGTAGTTTCTCCTCCTCCGACATTGTTGCACTCTCCGCATCTTCGTGCATCCTCGGACGACATTTCACTCGGGCGAGTGCGTGGAAGGCTTTACTCGCCGTGGCGGATCACTGCCCGGCCTGCTCATCTCCTTCAACTGCCTCCTCTCCCACGTACAAGTCGACTACCACCAAAGCTCGCTTACCCGAAGACGCCTGCTGTCCGGGCCTTAACACCATGACACGAAGTAGTTAGAGCAGTATTTTGGACAGTGGCTGAGTTAGTTGCCAATTTTGTGGCCAAACATGGGCAATTTGTAAGTCGAAATGGGGTATGGAACGACATTTAATGCTCTAACTGGGTGGACTTGAAGAAGCATTAATTGCACTCAGATGGGCCGAATCGCGAACACGAGCGAGAGATCACTAGCATCATGCCTCGCCGCCTCCCTGCCCCCTCTTTCCGTCCCTCTCTTAGGGGCCAAAGACGTTCAGTCTTTCGCGGAGAGGCTTTGAGCCGCACTAAGGAATGTACACGGACTAAGGAATGTACAGAGCCCAACTAGGCAAGAAGCACTCAAGTCATGCCGAACTCAGTTTCACTGAAGCCCCAACATTATCCTGCGATTAGATTTCTTTCGGCTCTAACTCCTTTGTCAAATCAGCTCATCTGCTGATTCAAGGCAACCTTCACTCACAACATAATTCGCCTCTTCCCAACACATTCACATTTAATGCGCTCCAAACATGGTAGATGCATCCGACCGAGCTGCATGCGGCCATGACTTGGCGAGATTTCAAAATACCAGGACCATCTGTGTTATTCCTCCAAGCACCAATTCGCGATATTGCTGAGGGTCCCGATCTGCTCACCACGCCGAATACACCACCAGTGCTTTGGAGATGTGCTAGTTTGTTTCCTATTATACAGACAGCTTATCCACTTTCCCCGTTCACCCGGAGGAAAGTCGAGGAGGACGACGAAATGCAGAAATAGTCGAGGAAGTCACCAGAGGAGCTCAAAACCACCCTTCATCCTCATTTTCTGCCTCCTCATGGCAGACCGCCTAGCACAGGCTGTCTCGCCACATTTATCAGAGGTTTGCGGTTTGTGACTCAATTGGACAGCCCCTCGTGCTCCTATCCAATGTACCACCCCAATGAATTAAGATTTAGTTCATCATGAGACGGTCTCTTTGGTGCAGCGGAAAGGAGAGAGTCACGCCGCCTCTAAGTGCACTAGTGGCACAGTGGTGACGCGGAAGTGAGGAGATTGAAAATGTCAAGAACTCAAACCATCCACCGAATTGACTCAATGCGTGGTCTAGCATGCGGTGAAGGAGAACAATTCAAGAGTGAGTACACCACAAGTTTTATTGCGGCACGAAAATTGTCGCGAATCACAGCAAGACACTTTTCAAACCTCCTCTACAACATGGCGTGTCGGAATCTCGCCCTGAAAAATTCTTTCTTCCAGAGTTCCCTCTTCACGCACACTCGGATAAATTGACATGCCGACTAGTGCTCTGTGACGGCTCGACGTCAGCAGTCAATAGGCAATTGGAGGCTCCGAGAAAATGCCGTAAGTGCTGAAAGTGACATAGAGAGAGATCTGAAGAAAGAAGAATTGGCCAGAGCGAAATTCCGAAATGCCAGTTCTCGTGGCAATGCTTCCTTCGCACAACTCGGCGCCTTCATGAGACTTGGATACGTTCGACAGAACCGCCGTCAGACGCCATCAATGTGGTGGCGGCCGCGTGGTCGACGAGCTCCATTGGGCACCTCCAGGGAAGAGCAGGAGAGGGCAGAACGAATGAGGCGAGATTGCATGCTTTGCATCGTATGGCATGTCAACGTGGCTATAAAGTTGATGAACACGGTGAGGTCACGCTCGGCTGGCATGGTTTTACGCTCAGTGACACCAACCTCCCCATTTGTGCCAATTCCTTTGCTGCTCCTTGCTGCTCACTAACCAGCACGGTGGGTTTGCTGAAAGCAGTCGAGCAGCGCCATTAGACCTTGACAAATTCTGACGTGAGGGACGAGGACGCAGTTTGTCAACAGATGATGACACCCACTGGGCCTGGCGAAGACGAGGGGAGAAGGAACCGCCGAAAGAGAAGGACTGTTAAGAATCGGCCCGCAGAGCTGCGGCAGGAATCGTAGTCGAGGAAGTCAGTGTCTCGTGCGTCTTGATTGTGTTGCGCGGGGTTGGCATTGCTTTGATACATTGCTGCGCAGATACCGACCGACGTCATCACGGGCCAGCTGCTTGTCGTCCAGCGCTCTTCTTAAACCCTAGCCATGCACATTCCTCGGATGTTGTGAAATGTGAATGCGTCATGTGTAGAGTAAAGTGGAGACGGACCTATTCGGTGTGGCCGACCTTCATTGAGGTGGCTTCGTCGGTGAGGAAGACTTTCGCTTTGGGGTTGATGTTGGAGCAGAGACGATTCTCGACGGTGAGCACGATCCCGGAAATCATTCAGGTAGAAATGCAGAGGAGGTTGTCGTCTACAATTGGAGAAATGGCTTGACCCTCATCCGCCTCAAAAGGCATTCTGCGCAGGACTAGCATGAGGGCATGCGGAATCCTCTCAGTCAGCCTCCACATGGCTGCACGAGTAGACGCTCTAGGCTGTGGATTCATCAGTTAAAATCCCACTGTAATGTAACAGTAGAATGCTTCCGTGATTCTTCCTCCAATATAATGGAGTCGCGTCACTCCACTCCAATGCGACTGAGAGAAATGGTCACCAGTGACGAGGGCTCAACGTCATTTCTCACAGGCCCCTCGCAAGCAATGACACCCGACCGCCACCACGGAGAACACAGGCCGTACCAACGCTTGCTCCGTTCTCCCGCCTTTATAACTCCACCCGCCCACCTGATAGGAAAACTCACCGACGTCAGCTCAACAGTTCTCATTCACCAAGTGTTGCTCCTTACCACGTTTCAGTCGCGCCCACTGCATCTGCTCAAGTACGATTCATCGGTTACACGCTGATTATGTCACCGTCTCGACGAGGATTCAAATGCTTGGACGCACCTACTCTCGGCAACTTGATGGAGGCAATCGGGAAGGTGGCTAGATGGACACGCAAAAGACTTGTGCGGTGACAATGCAAGACTACACTAGAACTGAAATATTGGCATGACTACAATTCCCATTAATTTCCTTGCACAGACTGCCCATTAGTCCAATGCCTTGTCAGCTCTACATGCTCGGTCCCAAAGGGGGAACTCGGACTATGTGGGGACACAAAATCGCTGGTAACCTACTGCTTTCCTCGAGTACTTCTATATCCCCTTCATTGTTCACCTCCATCTCCTCCGCCTCCACCTCCACCTCTTCGCTTCCTTCTTCTTCTCCTTCGTTGCCTCTAACATGCTGGCGACGTGGAATTGCCTGTCCGCTGGTCAACACGACACCGCGGAAACCGACGTGGCTGTGAAGGGAGACAACAATGCTGCTGCTGTGTCAGCTCCAACGACCGGAAAATACGAGTCCTCCTCCTCAGTTTACTCCATGTTGGACCCATGTTCACCCCCACTGATGCGCCTGTCAGCGCTTATGTGTGTGGACCGGAATCCGCAGCCATACTCAACTCCTCCTCTTATCAGACCATCTTACCAGACCGATTGCCAATATTCAACTTGCCAGAACCAAATTTTAAAGGCAACATCGAGCACTCTGTCAAATAACGCATGCACATCAGCCAGTCTCATTCATGCTCCTCGAGGCTCGAGCAGTCGCGCCGATACACGTTGAGGTCGTAGCAGCAAAGTCAATGAAAATGCCTTTCGCTTCGATCGGCCACACCGGTGATCGCCTGAAGATGAACATGCTCGCTTTAGCAAAGGCGCTGAAGAAATCACACCAGGACGAAGTAATCGAACGAGGGAGAGGCGGACTTCGTTCATGTGACTGTTGCGAAATTGCTGAATGCGTTGGCGAGCACCATGGACAATCTCGTCTTCCCCATGTACGGAAGCCTTGCCTGATGACAGAGTCTGCAGCAATAATCTGATTGAATGGAATCGTGGAATCTGAGGAAGAACAGACTCGGAGTCAAACAGAACAGTAGAGAACAGGACAGTGGAGAAACGGGTAACCGCAGAGTTGTGTCTTTGTCCATCTTAAGGAGCATGTCATATACTCCGCAGAGCAGAAATTCTCGCAGTTTTCTTTTGGGATTTAGAAGCATTCCACTCGGATGATTGGAACGCGAGAGTAGGGAGAAGAAGCTTATCCATGCAAACATCACTTTGCGAAGACGTTGATCCGAGTTTCGATAGGCGGCAATGAAGGGATTCACATCACTCTTCCAGATTTCCCACTTACTTTGCTTTTTGCCCTCAAACCATGAAGCAATTCGCATCATGACTTCATCTTTATGGATGAGACATCATAATGTCTTCGACGGATTCTTACTCATCAAGAAAAACAGAACAGAATGATGATTCCTAAGCGCAGATGTGTTGCGGCCTTTGATCCAGTCATCGGCACGGTGACATCAGCAGCATGCAACCGATGACTCGCGCTTCGACGGACGCAGAGTGCGCGAGTGTGCGAGTGAGGAGTGAAGGCAAAGCCGCATTCGCCAAGCGGAAACTGTTGAGCTGACGTGAGTTCAACGAGCGCCAGTGCAACTTCAACGGTAAGACGACAGTGGTCCCACAAAGACAAGCGGCTATTCCTAACCATTCCATTTCTCTCTTTCTCTCTCTTCCTCATTCGTGTTGTCCCACGACACAGTGCACTGAATGACCGGCCACTCCGTGAACGGCATCGCCCGTCCGGTCACGAGATCCGCTAATGCCTAGACAAACGCTTTGAAGCCGCCGGGCTGCAGGGGCTGGCCTGCAATTTCGTCAACATCCTGCTCACATAGATCTGCCGTCGGGTCTCGCGTTGTCGAGGAAGGCAGGTTGTGGCCTTCGCATTGGACTGAAGCGCGTCCGCACTCTGAGCGCATGTTAGCCACATTGCAGTCAGTCGCCGTCAAACCGGTCAAATTGGATGTAGGCTGGGCTGGACGAAGAACAAAGCCGCATGGTGGACTTGTGTAGGCGAGCAGCTCTTCTCTCAACAACCTGCCTCTGGCCTTGGCCAGTTCTTCGTGCTTCAGTTGTCTTGCTTCGAGACGACTTGGCATTATTTTGTGACATGAGTCGCCTTTAAGATCGAAAGATAGACGCTTCAGCATCGGAGTAGCACTGGAGAGGTTGAGACCAATTAATGTGGACTACTTGTCCACATAGGACTGCCTTCGATGACGTGGCTGTCTCCTCGTCTTTCCCCACCAGGTACTAGTTTGTGCGCGCAAATTCCTCCTGCACTCCAAGATTTTAATTAATTGCCTTTTGCCAGATTGGTCAAAGATTACCCAGGTGGGAGAGGCAAAATGGGCCTCAAAGCTCTGCAACCTTGAGAAAATCAACTGCTCTGCTTGGGCAATTTTCACCAAAACCCCACATTTCCGCACATCTGGAAGAAAGTACGAATTTCCCCTAGCGAAAAATAGAGGAAGGGGACGACTTAGGGACTGGCTGCGTTAGATGTTCACTTCCACTGACGTTGATCGTCGGCAGAAACCTGAAATGTGTTTATGCGACCTTCGTCTGATGCGGCCTTCCACAAGAGCTGCTTGGGGTTTCGACCGGCCCGAAATAGCTTAGTCGTAACTTCCGAAGAATCTGCTTCCGCCATGAAGCAGATATTGTAACTAAGAGCAGCATGATTCACTTCATTTTGGTCGACAGAACACTTTGCTGTCTAATGTACTAAAGCAAATCCTTCCGCTGCAGCAAAAGAGACCTGCTTATCGAGTTTGAAAAAAGGAGACCTCAAGTTGGAAAACTGAAATCAATGCCTTTTGCTTTGACCGGCCACACCGATGGTCGCCTGAAGATGAACAAGCTCGCTTCAGTAAAGTCGCCAGAGAAATCACACCAAAACGGAGTAATCGAAGCAGGTGGAGGTGGACTTCGTTCATGTGACTAGTCACGGATCGCTGAATGCGTTCGCGAGCACCAGGACAATCTCGTCTTCCCTATGTACGGAAGCCTCGCCTGAGGACAGAGTCTGCAGCAATAATTTGATTGAATGGAATTCGTGGAATCTGAGGAAGAACAGACTTGCAGTCAAACAAAAACAGAGCACTGGGGCAAAGGGTTGTCTCACACTTTTCACGCGGTCATCGCTCAGAATTGGAACCATCCCAGTACTGACACCGCAATGGCGGCAGCCTTCTCAAGTAAAAGACCGTTTTCGACAAGAAAGTCCTGCACGTGCTACTATACCTGACTCGTGCTATGATAGCAAATAGGGGACTTAGGTCTGAGAAGTCATGAAGCGCCTTACAAATTGACGATTTTCGCGTCAAACCCTCGTCTCCCAACTAATCACCCATCATTTTGCTGTTTGTCAATCAGATCCGGCAAAAGAGACAGCTTAAATACTCGAAGCTGAGTGAAAAGCGCATTTGGCCCGTTATCCACTGCCGAGTGCTTGAGATGATGAGATGAGATGACATGATCTCCGCAAGTGATGGGGATAGCGGCACATCACTGGACAGACCACATCGCTCTCTTCAGTCAACACCTCCACCCATCACTCCACTTCCCCTCTGCCTCCTCTCAGTAAGTAAGCAACAGTAAGCAACCCGTCCCACGTTCCGCCTCCAACCTGTCCAAATGTCTCTCCCGCTTTCTCTCCCTCTCTCTCCTTCACCAGACGATTTTATGACTCGCTCACTTCTCTCGCTTCGCGCAGCCTCCAAGACACCTCGGACACTGTCACGTGTAACAATGCAGGGAGTCATACGCGTCACTAACTAGATGATGAGGAAATTGGCTAATAACATGTATTCGTAGAAAGCATTCGTGTACAACAGAAGGGGGAGTCATACTTACACATAGAAGCACGCATGAACACAGGGTCGATACACAGATTTACAGATGCCAGTCCAAGAGGGGTGCGGTCTCTACGGGTCAGGTTATCAAGGACAAAGCCTCCGTCACTCGAAACCTGCACGGCGGCCTGGAGCCCCGTGCTCGCCATGTTCCTCTTATGAAGACATCACAACACCATGGCGTCTCTGTCAACGCCAGCAACGACAAGTTGCTCCACGCAAGCTTCTTCATTCCTAACCTCCGGGCAGTATCTGAGGCGGCTCTGCGTCAAAAGCCTCATGCTGAGAATTATCGCAGCCTGTTCTATTCTCGAGACCTCGTAGCCCAACGCGCGTTTACGTTGTAGGATGCTTCGGGCTACCGACTCCTCGCCGTACTTCTCATTCTTTTCTTGCCACACTGTGGCCATCCGTCTCTCGCCAGGAATAGCCACGTCCATCGCAATGCCCGTGTCGTCCCCAACACAACGAGGTCTGGTTTGCACAAAGACCGTGTCAGTGGTGTTAACTCGGAGTTGGACACCTCCAACGTAGATGCGCGGATAAGTCTTCTCCGGGTGGTCCACACAGCGGGACCACTCCCGACCGGTGTGAAAACCGCTGAGATAGGACCCATCCTCAATCCGGCAGGAGAAGTCCCTCCAAACCTCTCGACTACTCGTCCCATGGCGTGACCGCGCTGTGAAGTTTTGTCCGATTAAACAGGCCATCACCGCGGACCTCGTTAGGTGTTGTAGGTTTGGGTCCGTCGATCGAAGGAGTTTGTCTCGCCACTCCCTCTTATGAAGTGGTACTGTGGAGGAAAGCGAGGGTGTCCCAAGTCTGCCCTCTTTGACGTCCGTACGGAAGAATGCTCTCCCTGTATTGTGTGAGGCAATCCAAGCCAGGATCGCAGTCCTGCAGTACCTGCCAGTCCAGGACTTTTGGCGTCATCCCATTGGCCACTGCTAGCGTGAGAGAATTGGTGCAGACAAGGGAAGGGAGAGGTTCTCAAGGAGATCATCCGCTGTTATTGGAGTTTCTGCGACGCCCTGGCGAGGTGGTGAAGCCAGGTATGTAGGCGCTCACTGTGGTTGGTCGGTGCGCGTCCACGCCAGGTGAAGTTCACCCCTAGGTACTCGAACCAATCCTCCAGCCCCGAACGCCGAAAGGGCTCCCAGTCGACAAGATCACGTGGGGAGGCCACTACGACCGACTGCTTGTTCTTAGTAGCGCCCACAATTGTTCGAGTGAATGCTTTCCTCTCGTTCACTGTCATCCTCGCCGCACGAAGGGCAGATCGCAAACGTCTCAGCTTATAACTGAGCTGCTGCAGCGTGGGACCGAGGAGAATCAATTCATCAGCGTATGCAATAGCATCTACCGTTGCACTATTCGAGCATGCTCCCAGTTCTGCAGAGGCTAAACATAAAGCCTCATCTAACGCCATGACAAAAAAAGGTGCCAACACAGCGGATCGCCTTGGCACACTCCGCGTTGTGGAGTTAGGCGGCGCGAGCCCACGAACGACTCAGCGTCGCAATAACCGCATCTGATCAAGTCGAACAAGGGCGTCTGGACGCCAGTTAGATACCGCACGAAATATTGTATCTCGTGCCACGACACATCCAACTCCGTGGGACATAAGCCGTAGTGTAGTCGACCTCTTTCCCTCAAGATTCCATCCAGTACCTTCGTCGCCTCAAAGGCACCGTCACTGTTCTAAGCGTGCACTGCTCTCTCATCTCTGTTTCCTCGGTCGTGACGCACTGCTTACATAAGATATTGGCAACCTGGTGGTCTGGCTCACTCACACTTCCGTTACTTCGATTCGCTTTCTAGAAGCGTGACGGCACGTTTGAGGCAGCCAACTTATTGGATGAAATATTGCCACGGAGGCAGTCACAATCGTGACTTGACACTCGCAAGCGTAGATGTGCTTCCCAAAACACAATTTTCCGCACGACTTCTTTCGGCGCTCCGCTGACCTTGCTCGACCTCCTGCAGTGCGGGGTTTCGGACGACATGGCGTTCCTGGCGTCTACCGCCTTGACGCCGATGTGCGGAGTCCGATAGGGTGACCCACTCTCTCCGTTTTTTGTTTGTCAAGCCCATTAAGGAGGCCTTGCGGCTTGCTGATCCATCCATAGGGGCGACAGTAGGAACAAAAAATCAGCTGCGAATACAACCCACTTGATTTTGGAGACGGGGGAGTGCTTTCGCTCTTTCGGGCCTGAGGATACCTTTCACTTCTTTGGTGTGTACTTCACTTGGTGCGGACGGTCACACACGAATCGTCGTGGGTGCCTACAGAACTGGCTCTCGCACTTTACCAAAGCACCTCTCCAACCTCAACAGAGGGTGGTTCTTCTGAAGTCTTCCTGCTTCCTCACCTGCACCATTTCATTGAGGGAGTAACTGTGACTCTCCGACGCCTGGTCGGGGATAGCAGTTTGCAGACCCGGGCTCCTCCTCGTGGTTCCCGCCAGGGACGGGTGGCTGGGCCTCGGGATTGCTATCTTCTGGTCTCGGTCTCTTGACTTGGCCTTCCCAGCTAATGCCCTGGGTCACCCCTCTGGACATTTCGGGCTGACAAACCACTCCAGAGTTGAACTCTTGTCACGAATCCTGAAAACTAAATTCATACACCCAAGGCCTCTGCCCCGGTAAATTCTCATGGTCCAACAGGACAGGAGGGACGGTCTTGCCCGCTCTGCTCCCGTGCTTTCAAATCTCGCTCTGCACTTTCTAACCACCTCCGGAAGCATGCAGTGGACGATGGTGGTCATGCTTGTGAACCATGTCCTGCCAAGTTCCGCAGTGCTCGAGGTCTCACGCAACATATGAGACTGGGTCATCCTATTGAGTATAATGAGGCGAAACTGGGGCGATTAGAAGCGAAGCGTACTTATTGGAATGTCTCTGATGCACACCATTTGCGGCGTCTTCTACGCAATTTGCCCTGTGATATATCACCTGAATCTATTGCTGAGAATGTCAAGGAAGCATTTCCTGGCAAATCTGGGAAATTGCTCTTGTCGAAAGTGAGATCCTATCTCCAGCACCACCCGCAGTCTTCTGCCCAGGTTGAGGGCCCAACCTCCCCTCTTGGGGGCTCTGCTGTGGTTCCTCAGCGGTCTGAAGAGTTGTCTCAGGCCGCCTCTTCCTATCTTCGCAACGCGTCGGGCCCCTTCCTCCATGTTCCAAAACTCCAAGTCACACTGGACCGTCTCGCTTCTTCGGATGTGGAGGGTGCACGCGAGGCTTTGGAGCAGCACGCTAGTGCTTATTTCGGACGAAAGTGGCTCTTTCTGGCAGTATTCGATGCTATGATGTCCATATGCGCGGTACTTGGAAGACTCGGGGGCGCGGACGAGGGCCAAGAGTCCCAACTCTTGGGACTTGCGTCTTCACTGTGTTGGACTGTGTTGCGTTGTTTGTTTTGTACTGCTATATTAAGTTGTGTACTGATGCTACCCAAAAATATATGTTCCTTGCCAAATGCCTCGTCATCCAATTAATGACGCGCATGACTCCTGCGGGGGTCATGGTTGCGGACCCGGGCGCCTCCTCGTGGCGACCGCCGGCGTCCGAGGGCTTGCCCTCCCAGCTAAGACCTGGGTCACCCCGCCGGGGAACACAGGATGGCTCCTATCCGGGCGTATACCCGGCCATTGTGCCTCAGTATCCATCGACCGGGTCTGATTGGAACGGCGGATTCTCGCGTGGTGACGCTACGAAGGTTGGACGTCTTCGGACTTCGCAGGGAACAAAGGTGCCTGTACATTCCCCCCAACCTAACAGACCTCTCCCTTCTTCGATTGCATTCTGTACTGTTGTTGTTGTTGTTGTATTTTGTTGTGTTGCATATACAGTTGCTCTCAAAAATATATCTTAAAGGTAGCCAAATGCCTCCTCATCTAATTGGTGACTCCTGAGGCGATGGGTAAACAATTCTGCCCAGCTCTGCGATCGCGGCTGTGGTTGCCCAAATACACGTCGGCGGCCTTCCTTCATGCACATATCAAGGATGGCCGTATGGTGATTCCTTCGGTCACCTCCACGATTCCAATTTACAAGAGGAAGAAACTAGACAGGCTCCTTAAATCAGCCAACCCAGACTCACAGCATCTGGCTCGTTCTCCACCCTTCGCTCGGTCGATTGGGTGCAATTCTCAGCCTAGACTTGGCCAATTTCCACGACTGTGTTCTGGTACATGATGCCCGCTACTAGAGGTACAGCTCATTCAGGTCTTCTGCAAACTCAACTTCAGCGGGCTAGGCGCGAGATCCTGCATGAGCCTCGAGTTCCCTTGATTCCTTCCTTTTGCAAACCGGACCTTGTGTCGTTGGAATGACACGGCCATTCTGATGGTTGTGGATGTTACGCCTGAACAACCGATGGCCACAACCTGGCGAGAAAAGGGGAAGAATTGCGGTAAGGAGCCGGTGCATGGCTGTATTAGGCGGCACCTGCGTGACCTTGGCTATTAAAGCCTCGAGGGTGGAGAAGGCACAGATTGTATTCAGAAAGCATAGCGCAATAAAGGGAATACCGATTCAACTGGAGTGTACTGGCCAGAGCTATTTGTTATGGACTCAGAGTCTAGCGCAACTCGTCCACCACTTTCCATCAACATAAACGTGGCTCAGTGCGACCTCCCTCTCAGATGGTTTGAGTAAAGGCGAATACAGATAAAGCCTATAGACACAGAGACTTGACCTCTCAATTAGAAGTCAACCCACGGTCCCACCATCTCTCCTTCACACATTTCCAACAACATAACTGACACAAACCACAAGACAATATTCACACCGCAAAGGCCATAACAATAAAAACAGCTAAATTACTCCAGGTTCAGTGAATAAGACACAAACTGACGAAACGGTCACATCTCTCCTATCCCACTAGATCATCTAAACATCGGATGAAGGAAACTAGAAGTCAATCGCGATGCTACAATGCAAACTAGTCCAAAATTCAATGAAAATGCTGGCGCAAGACAAGTAGACAACTCCTCATGCGTCATAACTCTCAATTTCACACAAACCGAACTAGCGAAGATTATGCGCGGGAACGCCGGACAAATAAGCACTACTTCAACTTAAGAACACCCCAAAGCATACACAATCACGTCGGTTTTCCATGCATCCTCATGACTGTGTATCCGCAAGAACATAAGCTATCTCCGTTCCAAACATTGTCACGCCTACTGTTTCACGGTACTGGTACGGCTTCGCCTGACGTACCGCCGCCACAACAAATAGCGGTGTTCGGAATAATTGCGATAATGTTTTCCAGCCTGATATAGATGAGTGGACCTTGAATACCAACATCAGTGTCATCAACTATAGTTGCGACAAGTCCACTCACCCAACTACTCATTCTACCATTCTGCCCACCTTAACACCTCAGCTCCACTATTGTGGCAATGAGGATTTGAGACCAATAAATCATTATTGATGCATGTTAAGTAACAAGGATAGGCAGTTAAACACTCACGATCTAAGCCATTCCCACCGAAGACGGGAAACGCACGTGAAGATCCCAACCGCTCACCGAGACGCGCGCCCGCCCAATCGGCCAACGCATCCGATCCACTAAAACATTGCCAAAATATACTTCGCTTTTCCTGCCGATTCGATGTCGCCGTCTACGATGCGATTACCAATTTTTTTTTGTTTTAATATTTTTTGCCTACCTGAAAACCATTATTTGATTTTCTGCACCGCAGCCATTAAGCCTATACAAGGATGCCTCGTGTTATTTTTATTGCATTTACGCCATGTTCGCTCATTTCCTCCGCACAGACCCACTCAGCATTCAAACATGTTATTTGGCGAGCGGTATTGTTCAGGCGTCATGCACACAACATGCACCTGAAATTCTCCCTCACATAATTGAAATACATCCTATCCTGCAATGTGACCACTTCCTCACCTTGCTTCCCTGCAGAAGGCAATGCTCTATTTAACATCAGGCAGCCTCCTCTGCCGGCTCTCTAACCGCAGTTTCTTACACATTTTCTCTCACCTCCCCTCTCCATTCTGCCCTCTACCTTCCCAATAATTTCTTTCAGCGCCACTTTCCACAACTTCAATCGGCCACGAACGGCGAAGCCAGCTAACGCGCAATGGACCCCTTGCCTCCATTTGTCTAAGCCGACCCCATTCCCCTCTCAATCTTCACTCGCCACATAAACCAAGTCTCACGTGACACATAATCATCTCAGCATCATCGTTGAGTTTCATTGAGCGAGGTAGTAATTGGTCGAGAGCAATAAATTAGTAAACTCGAGCTTTTTTAATTTGATCAGATCATCGGCGCCAATGAAGATAGCAGCTTAGCACCCACTGTTCCATTAAGCAAGGCAGATATACAGTTTGGCGAACGTTTCGGGGAAGGGACACCGATATGGTGAGAAAGCAAGAGAATATTTTTGACGAAGTCCTAGTGAATCGCCATCACCCTAGTTGGCGCCCGCCTCTCGATGCAGCAGTGTCTCCTGTCACTCTTCACCTTGTTCACGAGCCCACTCTGCACTTACTGATACGTCCCATCGACCATCGAGCACGCAGGAGGTGTCACAGCAACCCTAACATCCACGACAACAACAGTCTCTACAACAGGAGACCATGTTCATTGGCTGGAGGCCCCTCAACATGAGGCCACACAAATGCCCGAAGAACAAGTTGTGGACCACCACTACCTACCACGTCCCCAATAACCAGCCCCCCATTTCGATAGCGCTTCCGTCCAACGCACATCTCGCACCTCCAGTGTCAGCCTGCACACCACTGCAACGGTTGCCTTATTTATTCTCCACCTAGTTAGCTTAACGCTCATATGACCAAGGGAATCGCAATAGTCACCGGCCGCAGAAGCAGTGAGAATTTAACACCATAAAAAAAAGCATTCCTGACGCATGTTTAGAAACAAGCATTATTGTTTAAATGCTCACAATTTAACCCATTCCCTGCAGAGCCTCTGAACACACGCGCAGCCACAAACGCTCATGGAAATCCGCGCCCATTCATTCCACAAGCACTTCGGATGGACTGAGACATTGTCAAAATATATACTGCTTTTCAGACCGACTCGAAGTTTCCGTCTGCGGAGCAATCCCCAAACTGATCCGCTCTTTTGTCGCACGTACACTCAATACTAATCCCTTGACTCTCTGCACTGCCGCCAATAAGCTTATCGAAATAATTCTCAGGGCATTACTTATTGCACCTACGCCATTCTGCCTCGCTCAGTGTTGCCCTACAAATTTGGCCATTTACTCGTCGCCTAAGGCGACTCTCCTCTGTCAAAGCCATGCTCACGCAGCTACTCAGCGCTGTGCAAAGCCGAATTGCAACGAGTAGCCAGGCGACTGGTGAATGTGGGTTCTTTCCCAAGGAGCGTAGGACGCCGATTCCCTACTTGTTTGACCTTCCCTCAAGCTGCAACATTGTGACTCACAATGCTCTGGTTGACATCAGGCAGCCTTCTCTGCCGCCTCCTCTGTCAGAGTTTCTCACTTCTCTGGCCTCCCTCTCCTCTCTCCTCTCTCCCCTCTCGCCTCACGCCTCTCGCCTCTCGCCTCTCGCCTCATAATAGTGTCTTCCAGAGCCATTTTCGTCCCACTCTCCCCAGCCTTACTCGTCAACAAGCCCCAAACCCGCTTTCCCGCATTGGACCAATTTGGCTCCTAACGCCGTGCTTATTTCCTACCCCGTCGTCTCGCACTTGTCAAAATCAGACCAGGCGCCCAAATGGCATGTGTGGCAGACAGAAGGCGAAGGAAGGAACAAATGCTTGCAATTAGGCTTAGGCTATGTACATTACATTTACCACATTTCCTTAAACAAAGAACTCTCGGGGGAGGCAGGCAGGAGGGCAGGGAGGGAGGAGGAAGTGGATTGGTGTTGAGTACTCTAATGAGACTTGGTCTTTTAGCGCAAGACATCTTCTTTCTTCCCCCACTTCCTCTGTCTCCGTCTCCACTTTCCTCTGCGTCGCTCGACGCTCTCTCGCACGTCTTTGCGTGGCAAGCCACAGCAAAATAAGTGCAGGAGGCGCGAGGTCATGCGCTTCTACAATGCAGGCAATACGAAGTGAGGCGTCGCGAGGAGTCGTGAGGAGGGGAGAGAAGGCGAGGGAGGAGCAAGGGAGGAGAGGAGAGCAGAGAAGAGAAGAGTAAAGAAGTGGAGGGGAGGGGAGGGGAGGAAGGGGGGAGGGGAGAGGAGAAAAAAGTACAATTTGATGGTGACTCACTTTGCGGATGAAGAAGGGGGTCGCCACCTCGTCCGAGAGTGAGGGGATTCCCCGGCTCGTGGAGTCCTCTTCATCCAGTCCCAATGTGGCGATTAGGGAGAGCGAACGCCTCTCCCACCTGCCTGACTCCTCCTTCTCCATCTTCTCGCTGCCACCACAACCCCACCGCTCCACCGTCCCTCTCCTTACTCCGTGCCGAGGGCCTCGACCCACACACGCAGCCTGAGCCACCTGAAACACAAAGTGAATTAACCGAGATGATCATGGTGATGGTATTGCTGACGACGACAGTGACAGCGAGAGTGACAGTGACGGTGATTGTGATTGTGATGATGTGAAGAGTGGAATGAAGAGTGTCACCTCGAGTGCAGCGCAGTTTCTCACCTCCCAGTAGGTGCTCCGTCACAGTGAGCATGGTCCACAGCAAGCAGAAGACGTTGAGGTTGAAAAGGCAGGACGTGGGGCAGCAAGAAGACGTTGAAGGCGAAGAGGCAGAGGAGGGCGATCGCCGTCTTCTCAGCGCTACTCATCCGCATCTCGGCAGCCATAACGCGCCAATGACGCAGCCACCAGACCCATGCATCGATTGCGGATGTTTTCAAATCTTTGCCACGTGGAGTGGAGGAGTGGAGTGGAGTGGGAGTGGAGATTGGGTGGACATGTGGCACGCACGAACCGCACCGTGGGTGGCCTCACATGCCACCTCGAGTCGAGTCAAGCTGATGGACCCCTCTTCATTCTCTGTCCCGACACGTAACTCCCGCAAGTCGTCTTAACCTTTTTTTGAAAAGCTTTTGACAGCTTGGATCACACCTGTTGCTGCATGTGAAGAAAACCGATTCATTTTGCCTTCAAACACACCCGAGTGCGTTTTCCCTCCTCCGACATCGTTGCAGCTTCCGCCTCTTCACGCATCATCGGACAATATAGAAGGCTGAAGTGCGGTGGTACGAGCTCTGGCGGCAGAGACGGTGGAGGAGAGAATTCCAAGCCGAACTCCGTAATATCTGCTGTTTTATTTATGCGCTATGAGGCGCCGTGATGTCTTATTGAGGGACTCTCCTTTTTTCACTGGACAAATGGACAGTCTTAGGTGATCTCTATTCGTAATTCATTCGAGTGGCTCAAAATACACCATAACAGCATGGGATAGAAGCACGAGTTGCTGTCCAATTGGGCCACGAACCACAAACCTCCGGCGAATGTGGCGAGAACAACTGTGCTACGGGGCCCGCTGTCAGGAGGCAGAAATGTGAACGAAAAATAGTCTGAAGTTGCTGTGATGGCCTGCTACTTCGCTTGACTACCTCTTCATCCCCCACATTGTCCTCCGCCTTCTCGTCCCCTTCCTCTCCTCCCTCCTTCACCGCCTCTAGCACTCTGGTGCCGAGGGATCGCAAAACCGTCAGTGCACACGAGACACCACGCTGCCACTTGGGTCTTACTGGGTCCACGACAAGGCTGCCTCCAGACTAATGCTCCCTAGCGAGATGAGGCCATGTGGCAGAGAGTCGAAATCTAATGCCGGTTTAGACTAAAACCTGTGTGACAAACGTTTGCCACACCGCGTCTATGGTTCAGTACAACTGGCACACGCTGTATGCGTACGTGGAGAGGGGTCTTCCACTGGGACACCCATTCCGGGACGGAATGATCTCATTTTTCCGTAATCCGCTAGTGCTGCAGTGCAAAGAACTTCGGGAATTCGTGAAGTCACTGAAGAAGTACTTCACAGATTATAGTTTGTCGCTTCCAACAAGTTCCCATTTAACGTGCCCCAAACCTACTCAGACGCATTCCGACCGAGCCGCGTGCTGCCAGGCCTTCGTGAGATACCAAAATGCCACAAAGTTTGTGCTATTCACCATGCTGCTGAGAGCCGCGATCTACTTACGAAGCCGAAAACACCCACTCACCTCCTTTTACCAGAAAGGTGAAAGTAACGTGGAAAGGGAGGAGAGGAATATTAAGCACTTTCTCACTTCACTTCTGCACGTTCTCAACGAGTGCGGCGTCTTCTTTCCACCAATCGCTTAACTTCAACGGGTCAGCAGACATTCGCCTAAACTCCAATTTTGACGACCCATCCACAATGCCAATTTGGCAAAAAAAACAGCACCAAGTTCTACTCTCCTAATCTGCCTCCCTCTCCTTATTTCTCCATTTCCTCAAGGCGACCTGAAGTCCTGGCCGCCCTGAGGACCGTACACAGTTCATCGAGGGAAATGCTCCTTCTTGAAGGTGGTGAGCGATGAGATTGCACTTGACAAGACAAGGCCTAGGCAGGCCCTTCAACAACCTCCTTCAATTCACCTCGAACTAATGACGGGGGTACAATCCATGTAAGCACACCCTTCTGATTCCTCAAACACCGATTCACCATGCTGCTGAAAGCCACGATCTACCCACGAAGCCGAAAGCACTCCCTTTCCTCGGTTACCGGGAATGTGTAATGGCGCGAAGAGGAGAGCGAGAGATGACTCGCAGAGCAGATTCAGTGCCGACGATATGAACTAAAACCACCCACCAACTTGACTCATTGCGTGCTTTAGCACCCAATAACCACGAACAATTCAAAAGTATCAAAAAGTTCTATAATGCTACGCAAATTGTCAAGAATCGAGGCGAGACACTGTGTCAAAGCCCTTTATAATTATGGCATTTGTTTCTTCCACAGTATTTATCCAGCATCCACCACTTGTAGCAAGTTCCTTCGTGCCCAATAAGGCAACTGGAGGCGAAGAGAGATAATGACACAGGGAGGTGTGTAACTGCCATGCACATAACTGAAGAAGAAGAAATTCGCCAGAGCCACTATTTGCGATGGGTGCTACAATTCTCCTTATTTGCGGAAATTCATTGCTCTTTGCTGCTGAGCGTGCAGTGCCATTAGCCTTTGGCATGACATGACCATGAACCTGACTGAGAACGCGAACTTCAAGTTCTCAGGGCCTGGCGAAGATCGGGAGAAAGGGGGACCGGCGAAAAAGAGGAGTGCTGTGAAAACTGCCCCCGGAGCAATGCCTGTTTCACAGAAATCACGATATGCGGCAGTAAATGTAGTCAAGGAAGCCAGTCTTTCATGCCATCTTGATTGCATAATACTCCGCTGCTCAGAGGCAGATGTCACCGCAGTCAAGTTGCCTATTGACGCGCTTTTCGTCACTGTCATGTGTTGAGTTAATAATGGGGGCAGATCTCTTCGGTGTGCGACCCTTATTGAGGTTACATTGGCGGTGATGGAGACGTACATTGGTGGTCTCCCGGTATTGGCCAATGCATTCTAAGTTGGTTTTCTGCAAAAACAACTGTACTACTTTGGTCCTCACTCACTGATGTCCTCCGTTTCAGGTGAACATTGAGGACGCATTCCAATCGTCAGCATCATTTCACCTTCCCCTTTAACGCGTGTCAACGCGACAGCAAGCGATGCGGATGTGCTACTCGGGGAGACAAAAGACTTGGCGTTCATGGAGCCACAGTATCAGGCTCAACGTCCCCTTCATCCCCTCCTCTCCTCTGTCCTCCACTCGTCTCTGCTACTTTGAACGAGCCGCTGCGTTTCGCGCTCTCCGTAAACACATCGGTTTCCGGGCCGTGTCGTGATTATACTAGTAGTTTTAGCGATTCCGCGGCACCATCATGTTAGAGACAGAGACAGGAAGGAGAAGGGGAAGGGGGGAAAGGAAGGGAAAGGGAAAGCGAAAGGGAAAGGGCGAGGGAGGAGGAGGGGAGGAGGAGGGAAGAGGAGAAGAGGAAGACGATGACTGGGTAGTGGAAGTGGAGGAGGGAAGCAAAGATCATCAGTGGAGCTTAGAGCACCCTTCGGCCTGGTTCCTATTTCGTGATGGCTGGTCGCTCTGGCACAGTCGGTTCGCCAACCTTCACCGAAGGTATCCGGTGTTGTGTTACTCAATCCGTGGAGGAGCGGGCGGTTGTTGACATCCAACAACCTACCTTTGCCTTACCGCCTGACTTGGATTGGGGTTGCTGCATCGCGCTACCGCAGTGTGTGGTGCTGTCGGGCTGTGCCAATTGGACAGCCCTTCGTGCTTCCATCGAGTGCTCCAATGGTTGGCAGGAGAACAGTCGACTAGATTGCCGTCGCAGTCACTTCTGCCCGCCGATCATGCGATTGCGCCTTCTCGTCGTCGAAATAGCGATGGTGGCGGCGGAATTGATGCAGTCTCTCCGGGCCCTCTTCTTCTTCCACCGCTCACTGTTCGCTTTCCACACCACAGTAGTGTGGCTGGCAGCGATTCGATTAATTGTCATCTGGTTTAACATTTCGTTTCCTTCCAATCAACCGTTTGGACTCCTCTGTCCTGTAATACTATCCACATGCCTCCTCTATTCTTCATTTCAAGGCCCACCAACCTATCTCGGTCATTGAAAAACACTTCCAAATTTTGTGGATTTGTCCACTCAGAAGCGCCGAGTTTACCTAACAACAAAAATATTTCTTTTTTACCTCACCCTCTTCTTTCGTTCGTCTTCGTGGTGTTGCGAAACTGCTGCGGTGTATGTGCCATGATAAACAGGCTTGGAGGTCGCATTGCCTTGTGTTCTGTTCAAGTTGAGTGCAGTATAAAAGAGAACGATTTATACGCTACGACTCACCTCTGCCCCACGCATGTGTGCTCAGTCCCCAAAATTGGCTTCAATATGATCAAGATGCTTCGCCTTAATGACATTTTCAATCGCATAGCGGGCCGTTTGCTAGTTGCATCACCAACTGCCTTGGGGCAAATGTGGTTGCTATTTCTGCAGTTTTGCCTGCTTCGCAAATGTGAGGTGAATCGAAGTAGGCTATTGAAGGTCCTCTCTAGGTGGTGTCTAGCTGTGGTCGCCTCGCTCACCCACCTGCATGAAGAGCCATTTCTCTTGGACTGTGTGCATTCTCAGCTGCGTGCGGTGCGATGCGGTGGCGGGCCTCAGACCTCCTATCTGGGCACAACTATGCCTCTGTCGTAGAGAAGATGACCAAAAACGGGAAGAGGCAGGCGCACTGGAGCTGCACACGAAAATTTCGGGAATCGCGATAAAGAGCGTGACAGTAACTCCATGGACTGATGCTGCGCAGACAAGACGACTGCAACTCCACATTAAGCAATAAAGGAGATTTGTGAAGATGATAAAGTCCCTTTACGGGCCTCAGTAGCGACAACCGCCATGAGGGACTTCCCCCCCCCCCAAACCGAGTCTGCTTTGAAGCATTCTATGCTCCATTACTCCACGCTCCGACGCTCTTTTGGCTGTACTTCTCTAGAAGAGTTTATCGCCCTCGTGTATGGTGCCAGGCACTCCATCGACATTGGCTTCCACCGAAAAGTTTGTCATTTAGTGTGTCCACACCCACTTGAACGCGTCTGTCCAAGCTGCATTGGGGCCATAAATTCTGTGAGTTGGAGAAGACCCACAAAATTGTCCTAATCCGCCGAACCAAACAATATCTTTGTTGATGAGAGCCGCGATTTTCTGACGAAGTGGAAACATCGTCAAAGCTTTGGAGTTGCTTGACTGTTTTCTATGATACCGGCGACTTACGTCATTTTCCACGTTTATCAGGAGTGTACATGAGAGGCGGAGACGATGGCAGAGCGAGTGAGATGTGGTTAAAATCGGAAACATAATTCTGCCTTCAATCGCTTTAGGCTCACGTTTGCAAAAAACGTGAATGACAACTTAAACGCTGCTTGTCCTCGTTTCGCTAATTTGATCGAGAGAGCATTTATGCTGTGCGAACGAATTAAATGTCACATATTTTACTCTGCGCGAAATAAGAAATACTTCTTAAGATTGACAAAGAGACAAAGTTGAATTTGTTAAACTGGGCTGCATTGACGACCATTCTATCTCCCCAGACCTGGCACACGCAAAGGCGTTAGATCATTCAATGGTGAGTGTGAACTTCTCCGTCGGCCTCAATGACAACGCCAGTTAAAAGCCGTCACCTTATTGCCAACGGGCCACTTAATATCAGGCGTGGTACTCTGCTAATGCCAAAGTCACCCGTGCAAATGTCTACTTATTTTACTGAGGCGTCTAGTGTTGCCTCGGATGATTTCGTAGTTGACGCCAGCACACGAACCCAGGTGATTAACTTCAACCGATGCCACACACCGAATTTTCGTATTATTACTTGCTTATGTTTGCCACTTTTAGTCATAACCGCGTCGTTGAACACATTCCCGGATGAAGTGGGCAAGTCAACTCTGTTGCGATGTGAGAGAGGAGAGAGTGGAGTGATCCGGATAGCTCCACGGTTAGGGATCGAGCACGCAGTTGCAACAATGCGACTATGAAATGTAACGATAGTGCAGCGGACATGGCGAAAGAACTCCAGTTGACTCACCACAACACGTCAGCACGTGGTGCAAGGTGACAAGCAATGACATTCCCCAAATGAGCCACGAAAGCGATCAAGCGTTATAGCCAAGTCGCTTGCTGGCAAGACATAGGCAATATGGACGAGGTGATGTGGTGCAATCCGTGACTTCGGAGTCCACTAAACTTGATGCAATTCTCGGTGAATGATGGAGTGGCAGTAAAAAAGTGGCAGGCCAATCGCTCTCACCGTGCTACCGGTTGGGCCTAAAACCGAGTACGTCGGCGGCGGCAACACCTCCACACCACATCACCACCTGCTCCACCTGCCGATGCATCTCGTAGAAGGCGCAGAATACCACCTGCTGCTTACGCTCCGCCCCGAACTGTCCAAATGTCTCTCGCCCCTCTCTTCCTCCATCGTTTTAACTAATGCTGATCGCTCGATCACTTTGCTCGATAAACAATGCTGGCCGGCGATCCACTGTTCCAGCCAGATCAATCGCTGTTGACCAATTAGTTAGTCACGTCGAGTCCATCATCGGTTGACTTCGCCGCTACAACGTCACCCTACTGAACACATCCAAGGCAACCTGCAATCTGATGCGCTTATTCTTATCTGGATGAGGCCACGTTGCGGAACTGAAGTTGGTGCCAGCGGAAAGGCCATCACAAACATTCAACGGGTATGGGGATAAGAGGACGTGAGAAGAGAAAAGTGTTTTCTCCGCAGCTGCTTCGCTCCCACGCCGCTCATGGACGAAGGAAATCACTGCCCGACCTGCCTAGCTCCTTCATCTCTCTCCCTCTCTTCATCAACTGCCACCGAAACCCTCCATTAGGTGCGCCACAAAACACCACGAAGGTAGATCGGGGTGAGTTGAAACGAGTTTTTATTTATTTTCTAAACAGCCTCCATTTCTGATGAAGAAGCATCAAAGCAAAGTAAGCTGAGATGAGTGTGGTCGTTTAATCACACAGAGGCAGGTGTATGGTTTAACGTTGTTGGCTAAACACATGAACGGCATACCGTCGAGGTGGCAGCCAACTGCAAGTGTCTAACGGCAGCCGAAACACACGAGTCCTCAGTTAAGAAACGAACCAATTCCTTGACATTTGGCAATGAGACGGCTTGTTAATTTTTAGATTTAGCATCGAAAATGAGGAGGAAGAATGTAATAAGCCTTTCACACCAGAGAGAATCGGAAACTCAAACTTCGGACAAGGACCGACATTTAAACCAAAACCGGTCCCCCCCCCCCCCCAAATTTGGCTTCAATCCCGGGGGGCAGACCTGGTCAGCAAGTCCGCTTTCAAAGCGTTTGGAGTACGATCTCTGTGTCCCGAGCACAAGTTGAAAGATGAGGGCCGCTGTGAGTGGCTCTATAAGCGCCCTTGTGACGAGTATCCTTTTGCTCCGCTATTGTCTTCCGCTTAACTGCACACTCACCGCACGCTAAGTCAACTTCCACAGGTGAGCGGAAGGAGGTTCACCATTTTGGTGTTTGCGCACAAGGGAGAACGAACCGTCCGGTGGACAATTCACACCTACAATGCGGTTTATTTGCGGTTCTGTGTGGTTAATGACAGTGGTTTACATAGGCCGCGTCTTTTCCCTCAGCTGCACCACACAATCATGTGATTCAACTTAACTACAACTTCATTAGCTGCTCTGCGAGAGTTGTCTTCTTGCACTAAAAACTTTCTGGATGAAAGATCGCGAAAACAATATAGAGGAATGTCAAGTGAAGGTATTGTGATCGTTGTCCTACCTCTTAACGGCCCTGCTGACTGCCCGCTAAAAAATCAGTGTGCAAACGAGATTTGCATCCACAAAAAGGAGAAATGCCATGATCAAGTGCTTCGAGAAAAAAAAGATGTCTCCAAACGAACAAACTATGGAAGGTAAATGGAGTTTACACGAAGCTCCACATCTATTTTGCTCGTGAATGCAAAGGCATCGGCGATCCTTTTCGAAGTCACCTCCGATTCTCATTTTAAAGAAAGCTAAATATATAGTAAGATCGCTGCGCACCCTGAGTGAATCAGCCGAGGGAGAAACATCCAACATCTCAGTTGACATTGCAGTTGAGCGCGAATGACCGATCAACTGATACGGTCAGTGGAGACGGGGCAACACTTGTTCTTCTCGCTAATCGGAACAAGATAAATTTTTGACCGTACCACCCAAATACTCGGGTCTCCGCTAACAGAGGCCAACTCCATTGCAAGAGATAAAGCTAAAATAACAAGTAGCCCTGCACTTTCAGTTCGTCTGTTTCTGCGAGATGTCTGTACTTTCGAGCGGTGTTGGCCCGATAAAACACTTCTCTTCGTACTGGCTCACATAACACGATTTGAAAAACTTACGAATTGTGCGTCAGGGACGCATGTGTCTTCTTCTTGTCTCCCGTATCCACCTTCCACGCATGTAGAGGGAAAGTAACTTCAGGAGGATTTCAACCGCGGTTGTCACACATGAATAATCGAATTGCTTCTTCTTTTCAAACCTGCCACAGATACAACATTGCAAGCATTCTCATTTGCCATGACCGTGTTTGACTTGTGAAGGCTGCCATCATAGCGGACTGCCTGCTGCTAGTCCAACTTAGTCACGATGTCGAGGTTGCTTTGACGCTTCTTCCCAAATATCTGATACAATTTCATCTTCACCTAGTTCTTAGGTGATAAAAGATCAAATGAAATCTTTCTTAATTCTCAATCCTTAATAATGAACTCCTTTGTTGGCAATAAAACCACGTAAAGGAACAATTGAAGAGTCACGTAGAATCCATCTCATGTCCTTATTGGACCGGGAATTGTCTGGCGCCACTGTCAGAATCTTGGTGTTACGATCCAACGTGGAGCATCCGGATACTCCAACTCTCCCTCTCTACACATCGCAACAGAGTTGACTTGCCCACTCATCCGGGAATGTGTCAAACGACTGGTTATGACTAAAAGTGGCAAACATAAGCAATATAATAGAAATTCCGTGGGCCATGTTGAAGTTAATCACCTGTGTTCGGCTGGGCTCACTACGAATCATCCGGAGGCAACACTGACGGCCCAGTAAATAAGTAACATTTGCACGGGTGACTTTGCATTAGCAGAGTACTCACCGATATTAATGCCCGTGTCAAAAGGTGACTGGTTTACTGGCGTTGTCATTGAGGCGACGAGAAGTTCACACTCCCGCATGATGATCTAACGCTCCTTGCGTGTGCCGGTCTGGGAAGAGAAGGTCGTCAATGCAGCCCCAGTTTTAACAAATTCAACTTCTTGTCTTGTCAATCTTAAGAAGTTATTTTCTATGCGACGGCAGAGTAAAATATGTGACATTATTCGTCGGCACAGCAATAATGCTCTCCGATCAAAACTCAGGCGAAACGAGACAAGCAGCGTAAGTTTGTTAAATCACGTTTTTGCAAACGTAGCCTAAAGCGATTGAAGGCAGAATTATGTTTTCCCGATTTACAACCACATTCACTCGCGTCCTGCCATCCCGCCTCTCTGTACACTCCTGATAAACGTGGAAAATACGTAAGTCGCGCGTTCATAGAAAACAGTCAAAGCACATCTCCAAATGCTTTGAGCGAATGTTTTCCCACTTGTCCAAAAATCGCGCTCATCATCAAACAAATAAATGTTTGGTTCGGGGATTAGGACAATTTTGTGGTCTTCTCAACTCACAGAAATTTATGGGCCCAATGCAGCTTGGACAGACCGTTCAAGGGGTGTTGGACACCTAGAATGAAACTTTTCGGGGTGAAGCCAATGTCGATGGAAGTGCCTGCACCAACACTGAGGGCGATAACTCTTCTAGAGGAAGTAACAGCAAAAGACTCGGAGCGGGAGTAAATGGAGCCAGAGATCTTCAAAAGCAACTCGGTTTGCGGGGGGGGGGAAAGTCCTTCATTGGGGTTGTCGCTACTGAGGCCCCCGTAAGGGACTTATATCTTCACAAATCTCCTATTATTGCCTTAATGTGGACGTTGCGTCTCTTGTCTGCGCAGCATCAGTCCATGAGTTCAACTCGTCACGCTCTTCTACGCCGATTACCGAAATTCGTGGAGCTCCAGTGCGCATGCCCTTCCGTTTGTCATCTTCTCACTGACGAGGCACTCAGTGGCCAATGGAGTCCTGAGCCCGCACCGCATCGCACCGCCACCGCACTGGAAGAAGCACACCAGTCCAAAAGAAATGGCTCTCATCATGTGGTGGAGCGAGGACCACAGCTACACCACCTAGAGAGACCTTCAATAGCCTACTTCGATTGCACCTCACATTTGCGAAGTCAGGCAAAAACTGCAGAAATAGCACCACATTTGCCCCAAGGCGGTGTGGGATTGCAAGCTGCAAAGCCGGTCCCGCTATGCGATTGAAAATGTCATTAAGGCGAAGCACTTGAAGTTCAATATGTGAAGCAAATTTGGGAACTGAGAGCACACATGCGTGGGCATGAGGTGAGTCGGTAGCGTATACGAATGTCCCTCTTGCGAATCTGCAACTCACTTTCGGAACAAGAATCACAAGGCAATGCGACTCCAAGCCTTTTATCATGGCACATACACCGCACAGTTTCGCCAACACCACGAGACGACGAAAGAAGAGGGTGAGGTAAAAATCAAAGAAATATTTTTGTTGGTAATCGCGGCTTCGAGTGGTACAAATCACACAAATTGAAGTTGTTTTTTCAATGACCGAGATAGTGGTGGGGGCTTGAATGAAGAAAGAGGAGGCGTTGATATATTAAGACAGAGGGATCCAAACGGTGATGAAGGAAACGAATTTAAATCCATGACTAATGAATCGCTGCCAGCCCAACTACTGTGGTGGTGAAAGCGAACAGTGAGCGCGGGAAAGAAGAAGAGGGCCCGGAGAGACCTGCATCATTCCGCGCCACCATCCGCTAATTTTCGACCGAGAGAAGGCGCAATCGCATGATCGGCGGGCCAGAAGTCTGCGACGGCAAATCTAGTCGACCTGTGTCTCTGCCACCATTGAGCACTCCGATGGAAGCAGAAGGCGTCATTGGCCACCCGACAGCACCACACAACTGCGGGTAGCGCGATGCAGCAACCCATCCAAGTCAGCGGAAGCAAAGGTCGTTTTTGGATGCACAACCGCCCGCTCCTCCACGGATGAGTAACCACAACACCGGATAACCTTCGGTGAAGGTGGCGACACCGACTGTGCCAGACGACCATCCATACGAAAATTAA
>QEYB01001119.1:0-33077 GCA_017562135.1 Dipylidium caninum
TGGAATCGCTCACAGCCATTAGCAACGTACCGACACACAAACGCGGCCAGCATCATTTTGTGGCTTCTTCCTATACAGGGGAAGGCCCCACTAAAGAACGAGAAGCAAGCGAGTGGCGCAGAATATTCCACGGACCCTAATAAAGCGCCGCACATTTCATATTTCTTCCTCTTCAACCAAACCCTCTAATGTTTTGGCCTGCACAAACCATCCGCACAGTGGGGCCGCAAGGGCCGGCGCAACTACTGAATGGCTGACGATTCCAACCCCAGGTCATAGTGAGGGAGAACAGGGGACCCACGGTTCCCTTGCCTTGATGCCCACCTTGTCTGACCTCACTCGTCCTTCTTCTTAGTCAAGAGTGGCCACTCCTCTGACTGTGCCGTCCCGGAGCGGATAGGCCCATATCGCACTCTGGGAATTCCCCCTACAGTAGTCTGAGTTCCTTCTTTCGGTATAACAGAGCGTGACCTCGAACTCCGGCCCCAACAACCACAGAGCCCTCTCATTCCATACCTCGCTCACCAGGGCGGATGGGTCCGATTCGTGGAAGGTTATTGGAGCGGGGGGGTAAATGTTTCATCTCAGCTGCATATGTCTTGGGTTGCGGTAACAGTACAAGCGTACAATTCCTGCTCATGCCCTTCAATGTTGCTGAAAAAGTTGTCTACATTTGTTTGTGTTTATTGTTTGAAGTAGCAAAAGAAGCGGGCCTGGATTTATGAATATCCCCACATTTCTCATATGGAGTGGTATCTGAGTTTGTAGCATTTGGTTTATGTCTGAGTTGGCCCGAGTTGGTGGACTTCTCGGTATGTGTACTCCACTCTTAAGCTTAATCACACAGAGACCATGGTATAGGTGAAAAGAGAAGAGACATGGATGCCGGGATGAGGGGACCATGGAGGAGGTTCCGCGTTAGGTTATATAAGCATCCCTTTGCTGTTGTAAAGGCAAATAGAGACATTCTCGGCCAGAAGGTATTTTTTTCATTAGGTTGACACGAATGTTAGACAATCGCACCGATCAGTGCAATATTTTTGATTAGCTCAAAAGGGGAAAAGACGGCGTCTCTACAAGTTTTCCTAACAAGCAATTTTTGACGAATGGGGAAACTACGCGTGGGACATTAGAGTCTTGCCCTGTGTATCACTACAAACTTTCGAGAAGTCGGTAACGGGAGGGTTAATCAAACGACACGTCCGGTGCACTGACGGGGCCGGATCCAGGCCGTGTGTATAGAAGACACGAGATTCCAGTCTCCTCTCCATCCTCTTTGATATAATCAAGGCGATCAGGTTCCTTCTACGCTCCCCGATTTTGCTGCCGCGGCCATGGTGGGAGGGTCTTGGCCCGCCTACTTTCCTTAGTTGGAAAGACAAAAAGCTTATATCATTGATTGATACAAATTACAACGTTAACACATATTGAATATGGACTTTCCCCACCGAGCATTAAATCCAATCATCCAAAACATCGTTTGCGGCATATTCTTCTCTTATTTATTAAATAGAAAACGCGAATAGAGTCGATAGTGCATTGTGACGGGGAAAAGTTAGTGCCACTTTTGTGTATCTGATGTCCGATGACGTCCGCGACGGACGCGATACAAGTGTACCATTTTAGATTCGCGATTACCCACCAATTAGGAAGGTTGCCCTCCATCCCACACTCACCATGGATATTTCTTCCTATTAATATTTCACTGTCTTCGTGTGTGTGTGCGTTAAGAAAAACAAGAATTGTAAGCGTCAAATGGGCTTTAATCGCGAACAGGTTTGGAAATGGTCCTATTCAAGAAGCGCGTTTACGGCGAGTACTGCCCGCATTTAATTGGGCGAGGTGGTAGTCACTGTAAGGATGGGCTGGGTCCCCGCGGGTTGGCTACTTCCCTTCTTCTTGGCCATGACCGACCTCCTCTGGGACTGGCTTCTGTCAGGGTGGGAAGTGTGATCTTAGGGACAACAAAGTTCCGAACATCTCCTGTTCCCCGCCTTATCAAGACTGTAAGCGCTTCTTGCCGCAGCTATGCGACCTATCTTACGGAAACTGGGGACTCACCTACGGCCGTTTTCGCAACCTACTCATTTTTGAGACTATGGGGAAGTTTCCACTCGCACGAAAGGGCTTCTTTGTTCTACCGAACTGGCATTTTAATTACATGAGTAGTCGCTTCCTCCGCAGCAACCCAAAGTTGGTCTGTATTTGGCAGGCGTATCGATACTTACATAAAGTGTGAGTAGGGTACTTTCTTCATCGAGGGCACTTGTTGATGTCTTTCATATCGCCAATCTGCAACGCAGTACGGGGCAGTATTCGGATTGCTTGGGCTGTTAGAAATGGTCGGGTCCACGAAGGCCCCGAGTTGACTCCCCTCGGAGATCGGTCATTCTTTCGTCTTAGACATGGTCCGCTATCCCCTCTCGAAGTTAATTCGGGAGTGATGTTACGCCGCGAAGGGATGAGACAAGACAAAGAGCACTAAGGAGCTGCAGTTCGGAATGGAATTTCATTCTGACGGTGGCCAGTGATTACGAATTCGCCGTGACCGAATAGGCCTCAGAAAAGCGAGGTGAACGGCCCTTAAGCCATGAGAAAAAGACTTTACAGCAATCGATGGGCACAGTAGAGCCACGCGTTGGTGCAGCCTGAATGGTTCTGGAAAGGCGTTCTTTGGAGGCAACTTGCACGTCTATTGTCGTTACTTTATTACATCATCCTTCCACTCAACGAGCCAATAGTTTGCAAATTGGAAAACGGCGAGGACCGCGCCACATTTCATGCCGATTCTAGTATTTTTTCCGTAAAAATAGGAAGACGGGGTAGAAAATATAAGAAGAGAAAACAGATTCTCACCCCGTAAATTTCGCCAATCATATTCGGGCACGCCTACAGATAAGCCAACACGCTCGCCATATCACCTTCCAGCCGGTTATTAGCGGAAGCACATGGAAATTTTCGCCACTTGATCATGCCAGTTGCGGATTGAGGGAATGAAACAGTGTCCCACCGCTCTGAATCAGGAATAAGCCGACTTTCGTTAAACTCGAATTTCCTTTGAGACAAGCCTCTGAAATTCATCAAATCATCGCGTCCCTTTCACGTGAGCCTTTGACCGCTCAAGGAAAGTGATAGTGCCTTTCAGCGGGATGTTATCTCGACATACCCAAATTCTCGCAGGGAAAGACCTTCCCTGTCCTGTCGGGGAAATACTACTCTAATTTTGTTAGTGTTGGTATACATCAAGTTGGCTTGCTCTCAGTTTAATTTCCTACAACTCGCGCGAAAATTTCAAACATTCCTGTGCGCGGCCGTGCCCTTACTGTTCGTCCCAAATCGTTCTCTCTTGCAGGGACACGTTATTCTTTGGGTTCGGAACTGTGGACGAGGGAATTTTGCCATCATTTTACTAGGAAAGCCAACAAAACCTTGATTGTCACTCGTGGTGGTCTGCGGTCGGCCCTATCTCACGACGTTGAAAAAATATTTCCTTCTCTCTTTCTGTGGAAATTTTGCTCACTTGCTTGAGCGATTTTGGTCCAATCCGCAACCAATCCTCGCGTTGAGCCCTCACCTCTTGATAACATGCTTACGGAGGTGATGCTTTCACCTTGCACTTCCGACCATGCCGCCTATTAGCGCTAAGATTCGACTCGTGTCAAAGTTCAATTCCCCCTTCACCTGAACTGTAGAGACGTTCGTCGGCATCCCGAGGAGCTTCAACGGCGCCATACCGCCGTGTGAGACTTGGGACGACTCTTGCGTGGGAGTTTGAGACCTTTACTGCGACGTCACACAAGATTACTCCTGCAACAACAAAGTACCGTTTGTTTTCCTATAGTCAAATTTACTCATGAACAGGAGGCATGGGCAGCTGAATGGACGCTCTTGCGGCAGGCGGAGGGGCGCTGAAACACTTGAAGGGGGAAAGTAGGTATTAGCAAATAGGGAGCGGTCTCATATAGCCGGCTTCATTGTCCACTACCCTTGACTGGCTCGGTTTGAGGGCTATTAGCCTAGGTAGTGATCAGAAGCAAGAGAGGCGTTTTTGCAACTTCCTACACTTTCGTACCTGGGGTCGGGGGACATAAAGTTGGATTTTGAGTTGGAAGTCCTTTGGTGCTGATCCCGGTCCATCACATCTCCTCTTCTTCTTCTTTCTTTCTTCTTTTTTCTTTTCTTCGGCTCCCTCCCCTCCGCAACTCTTCATCATCATCGTTTCTACTCTGTCTTCCTTCCTTCTCCCCATTTTCGCGCAGTTTGACTCGGCCCTAGCCGCGAGGACCAAGGGTCAGAAGGACACGAGAGAGTTAGGTGGAGGTCATTGCTACCTCGAGACTGGGAAGAAAAATTCGCGAATTTCCAGACATCTCATTTTGAACTTACAGTTAGTGAAGGCCTTTATTCACATAATCGAGCACCTTTATTAAGACCAAAGCATCCAAACTTCACTCAACCTATCGAGAGCAGCTGATCAACACAAAATTTTTCCCCGAAGAACGCAAGAATTTTTTGTGCATGCAACTTTAACCCAACAGTTGGCATTTACTGTTCGAAATCATGTACACGATGTCCTTTTTGATCGAATCCGAAGGCGTTAATTACACTGCGGTACGCTTGGGTTGACAGGCTAATACCACGACGTAGGACGAGTAATTCACGGCCGTACTCGAAGTTGTTTTTTTAATCGAAAACTTGTTTTCCATTGAATTACTTCAATTAGTAATGCGCCGTCAGTAGACAAGACATATTTCGGCAGTTGGTAATCTATACGACAGTGTTTCAGCATTGACATTGATTGAAGGATGAGGCGTTTACTCGCTGGTTCTTGGTAACTCGCCCCTATGGCAAATCGACTGTGAAAGGCTCGATAGAGAACTAAATCGTAGGCCTTACAGGCGGAGATATCAGTGAAAGGTAACTTAACATCGCTATTCATCAGCTGTGCGTTTACCCTTTGATGATAGCGGATTGATAATCTTCCGTTGCCACCCCTTTTTTTCCACCGTATGTCGAGGAGGAGATGGCAGATAACCGCGTTACACATTCATTCCTCAGCCCGTAGCAGAACCGTTGCCCAGTGCTGTCAGCGTTACATGATTCGAACGTTCATATAAGGTTTCTAGCGTACATTTCCACAAAGTGCCAACAATTGCATGCTGCTCCTACCACTCCAATTTTGCTGGAAGATGAGCCTAGGCAGCAACGCAACGCGTGAAAATCGAAAATTACTCGGACAACGGTAATTGGACCCTTGATCCAGCAAACTTAAAGACAAATTGAGTTAAAAATATGGGCCTCGCGTATTTATATTATTGAACGAGAGTAACTATTCACAGGACACGGCTGACTTCATTTGCCCCTGACATTTTGGGTAATCAGCAAGAATAAACACGACCTTGCCATGTGCTACTCCATCTCCTATTCAAGTAGTCACAAACTTATGAGAGCCGGATGCGGTTGAGTCTACAGTGGCCAAGAAGGAATCTCCCTTGCCGGAAAGGAGCTAATACGGGGATTGGATATAAGTCATCGCTTTTTTTGCGAACCCAAAATCCCATCGAAAACTTCCAAAAGTTGTGACTTAACTTTGGCTGATATTTAAGAAGACAAAGATGACCGACAGCCACGATTTACATCCACGATTTTTTAACTTGATAGTCCTCCCGTTTCCACCTATTTCGTCGCTCTTTGTGAAGTAACGCCAGCAAACCTGTTTCCACTACTGTCCAATGAAAAACTTAACACCAGTTATTAAATAACGAGGCGGAAGCAACTTGACCCTTCAAATTTATTTTCTTAGTAAAATATTTTACTAATTATTCCCATCCTACTTTCTCATTGTCATCAGCGGAGTGTGAGCATGATCATGGTTACTGAACCGTGCAAATTCCATGTTGACAAGGGATTATTTAACTCCGCCAAACGCCATGTTCGCCGTATTCTCCTCAACACTGTTCACTCAGCATCTGCTTAATAAGTAGGGCCTGTTCACTAGTTTAATCGGGACACCACCTCTGCACTCCACTGGCTCAGTTCTTCCAATTGGCGAGGACCATATTCCCTCTCCTCATCCTGACCATTTTAAACCAGGCTATATTGCCGGAAAGACAACATCTAATTAACGTTAGCCTTTCTTGCCATTATTACCCACTCTTACTCCTTCTCCTCTCTCCTTCTCATAAGAGTGCTTTCAGCACAACTTTCACCTCACTCTTTTTCCCAACCTTAACATCTTCGCAAGCCCGCAGAGCTGATTGCCCGCAGTCGGTTGAATTTAAGTATGGACTGCTAGTCTCCGCCATGCGTAACACTAACTCACCGTGTTGGTGGGTTTCTCCATTTGTTCACTCTTATTCGTGAAGGTTCAGTTATGTTTCTAAAAAGTACCCTCCATTATTCCGCGGCACATGGCAAATAGTGAAGCCTCAGCAGGCAAAAATGTATTCGTATATTAGGTGCTCCGTGATTGTTATAATAAATTCTCATCCCTCAGTTTATATTCCTGACAGCAAACAAAAGAGGATAAGCGCGATAGTTATGCGCACAGGGCAGCACAAATTGAGGCAATGGCCCCTATTGAGAAAGTGCGAAGGAGAGCGTGTGAAAGGGCTAGGATTGAGAGAGAGTGAGCAAATTGGTTCTGAAGACACCTTTACGAGGTGATATAAGGAATTGAGGACAGCAATGTTGTGCAGGAACCGTGGCACGGGGAACGGAAAAGAAATTTGTTTATTCTAGAGTATTGTATTCAGCAATGGTAGGAGCTAACGAAATGATCACCTGATAATGCGAATGATATTGTCCTGCGTTTCATATAGGAAGGATTTGGGTGAACAGTAGGGAGCAAATTGGTGTCCTAACGATTACACAGTGGGCAGGTTGAGTTATTTATATATTGATGAACAAGCTATTGAGACGAGGTGAAAACATGGATCTGACGGGATGAGATAGTCCCTCAGATCCATGAAATATGCTCACTACACAAGTTAATAATTATTTTATCAACTTTGTTCAAAGACATTGAGCGGCGTGAAGGAGCCATAATGCATTTGATTTGAGAAACCAATGATATAAGAGTTATAAACTTCTATGTGGCAGCAATGGTCATACAAAAAACGTCGGACAACTGGGAAGAATAAATTGTTGCCGATTTAATCGAAGAAAAAATGAAGGTAGTAGAAAAAAACAGAATGTTTCTACGATTGGTTTTAATGGATCGGAGGTTGCTGTGCATTGTATGTTTGAGATATATTTGTTTTCGGCTGCGTTCGCGGTCTCGAGGGTGAGCGGGTTATTTTAGAATTTTTGTTGCTTATGACGGTTATTAATATACATCACAAAAAGCTTTTTGTTTGAAAAATCCTTGCGAATTCTGTTGTTGCTGCAGTGGTGCATGGGGCTTTGGTGTTAAGGTGGTTGAAAGGTAGATTTAGTGGGTGGACTTGTACATCTTGTTGCCTAAGCTCATTAGTAAGACATTTGTCGCCTTCCCTTTTGGAAAACAAGGACCAATTAAGTTTTTTCATGCTGTAGATAGAGCACTCCCTCAAGGCATATTTACTGATTCATGCGTAAGAATTTTTTTTGCAAACCCAGAAAAGGAGGCGTAATCGCTGCTTAAGCCTCACATGATATCTTATTTAGGTCATTGAGATTCGTGTGACGAATTGCATATTGGTTTTTAGTAGCAAAACGATTGGTTTGGATGCCGGAATGATTCCCTTGTAAAAATAAGTCCTTGTACTATTTGGACAATCTGCTCGGAAGAGCGTAGAGAAGATTGGCCCCTTGTCATGAAGTGTAGGCGACGCTGAAATGGTCTCGTGGCAACAGAAAGATGCGTTCGGAGGTAGGGTTCCGTCCTTTGCAATTTCATTCTATTAATGCTAAACTCGGACCGCGCCGTAAATGTGTAATAGATGTACACGGTCACTTCCAAAGCTTTGACCGTCTTAGGGAAAATATGTTCGCATGCATGAATACCACGGATATGTGCCACCACTCGTTGAGATTTTGTGCTATTCTCGCAGACTGTCAAATAACCGGTGGCAATATTATACGAGGCACTTGGAAATTTCATGCCTCACTGTGCTGCTTTGATGCGAATGGTTTGCCGCCATGGTAAATTATAAGGCTGCTAAAACGTGGTTGTTATTGTTTGCATTTATAGGTCTTAAAGAGAAGAAGATACCTTTGACCCATGTAGTACTACTTGATCAACCGAACGGCAGTGTGGGAGTACTGGTGACGAAGTTATCTCTAGATGAAATGGAGAGAGCGATAGTGAAAGTGAAGAAAGCCCCATATTAGAGGATTACCAGATTGAAATCGAAAGAACGCACTGAAGCCCGATTGAAAGTGCATCTCAAACGAATCATAGGATTGGTGATACTACTATTAAAGTCACAGGTATCCGCCCGAAGAGGAAGAACAACCTGGAAGAAGTGGAAGGGTTTTTCTTGTTACCGCTATCAACAAACTGAATCTATGAACATGAACTGTTAGTTAATTGCAGTCTTGTCATCTACATTGACGTGAATAAAGGAGAGTTGTTCGATTTGAGGCCGAAGGACACCTATTACACCTGCCTCTTCCTCCGGAAGCAACAAAATACGCTCGTTAGTTTCCTCTTCCGCCGCAAAATAGAACAAGTTCATTGCGCTTCGAGGCCCAAGGATTTAACACCAACTTTCAGCAATGCTTCAAAAAAAATGGATATCAATGGATTACGGATGGGCCTGTGGATGGTTTCGCCGCTCAGCAACTCGCCATCACAAAGCAGATGATAGCATTTTTATTGATGGACAACTTCTCCAACTGAAGTGTTTATTCTGTGACGGAAATGCACATATATCAAGTAAAGCGGAAGGACTCGTCGTCAAGGATATCTCACGCAGTGGACTTGAGGAAAAAGTTTTTGGGAGACTGAATTTGTTTACGATACGTTGGTGAGCATGAGGCATTCCAATCGATCGAATGTAAGAGAATAGGATAGAAGACTTAAACGTTCAAATGAAAACAAGGAAGGAGGCAAGGTGGAGACAGATCGGCCGGGGTAATGCTAGAGTATAAGCTCATAGAAGTAGCATTTTTAAGCCGAGTAAGGAGACCATCATAGGCCAAAGATAAGGTCATTCATAGCATTACCAGGTGGCGAAGTAAGAAGAAAAACGTATCCACTCTGCACTTGGAAACTGAGTCAAATTGTTTTGAGTCAGAAAGGCCATCTCATTCACGATTCCAATTTCTACTATCCGACTAAAAACTCGACATTGCGATCCCGCAGCTCGATTATACTCCATCTTCGCTTTTGCATACATTTTGGGACTCACTATTGTGTAATTTCGAGCATTTGACCCGAAAATCAGTCACATTAACTCAATTCTGGCCTTGTATGTCTCGTTTTCACCAACTCGAGTCCAAATACGACAATGCGATTCCGCTTAAACTTTCAGTACGTAGTTCTATCAGATGCTGCTCCCGCCTATTTCGGCGTACAGGGAGTCAGTTTACGAACTTGACGTTTGCTTTTCTCTGATTGTTTAAGAATAGAATGAAGAACGGGGCGGAAGCACTTCGTCGCATTTGTCGTCAATAGAATGTGACTCCATTTTCAAAGACTTCGGAGACCAGCGAAATCTACGGAAAATGGCGTAAGTGGACGATTAGGCTCCTCCTGGTAAATGGTCTCCATTACTGGTCTTTTGCTTGGCCATATCTCATTCTTCTGTCTCATGGCTAGTGCAGTGAAGAGTCAGTCGTGCAGGCAGACGGGTTCATCTCCAGTTGCCGTGGTCAGCATTCGCTTGAATGTGGCGTTGAGAGGCTTGGCAGGAGCATATCATCGTACCATCGAGCTCCGAGGCTACAACTTTGGTAGCGCAAACCATGTCTTCGTGACGAGGAGAAGAGTCATTAGTCTTTCTCTCAACTAACTATGCATTCTGCCAACAGGCGCTAACTTTGCCATCCTCCCCCATTCCTCTGGGCCGTTTGGGCCATTTAACGTGCGTTTTTTACTTGTGTGAACAGTCAGATACCTGCTCCGTTATGAGTGAAGATGGTTTGCGCGGACTGTGAGACCAGCCAAGTTGCCTTCTGATCGACGCAGTCCGAGTCACTGCAGCATCAGCCCGCTTATAATAGTACTTATTCGTCACTGCCAGGAGTGGTAGAAGTCAACAGTGCTTCTTGGAAGCGGTCGAGAGAGGAAGTGAGAGGCCCTATTTTGCACAAAGGCAGGGCTGAAGCGGAGACAAGAACGAGAACGGAGAAAAAGGAGGATGAGGCGGAAGGAGGACAAGGTGGGAAGGAATCATTATTTGAGACGGAACGGGGAAATGAAACTGAATCCGCGAAATCAAGAGGAAAAGAGGCAGAAGAAGAGGACGAATTACAATTAGGGACATTGCCATGGAAAGAGGACTGAGTCCGTAGAAAAAGCACTCGAGCAAATCCGTGAGCGTTCACTTGGTCTTAAGGTCAACGTAGCCCTACAGGCACATCTATAAGCCGTTGATATACATTCTTTGGAAGCATTGATGGAAGTTGGTCCCAGATTCTGGGTCATCGGAGCGCAATGACTTTTCCTGTTTTGCAACGGAAGAGAAGAATTTAGAAGAATTCCTGCTAACGCATGTTCATGGACCAATTTGTTGATATGTTAAAATTAAAAACCCTTCCACTATTTCTGATTGTTCTTCCTCTTCTGGCGGGTACCTGTGACGTTGGTAGTAGTATCACCGACTCTATGATTCGTCTGAGATGCACTTTCATCGGGTTTCAATACATTCAATCTCAGTCTGGTGATTCGCTAACATGGGGCTTTCTTCACTTTCCTCGTGTGCTTGCTCTGCTCATGTTGGCGGTCTCTCCATTTCCATCTAGAGATGACTTAATCATCAGCAATTCCACACTGCCCCCGCGTTGATCAATTAGTTTCACTTTTATCAATGGTATCATCTATTTGAGACCTACAAAGGTAAACAACAACAAGAACATCAACGTTTTAGTGGTCTTCCATTTTATCACAGCGGGAAGCCATTCGCAACAGAGCCACACCGTCATGCATTAAATATCAAGTGTCTCTTGTGCGATTATACCATCAGTGGTGTAATAGTTTCGGCTTAAGCTTAAAGGGCTTGGGTGCACGGTAGACGCACTTAGAAGAGTAAAAATGATGAATGGAACCTCAGCAAAAAACGGAGATGATCAAGTGAGGAAAATCATGAAAAAAAGATTTCTAGTTGTAACTCAATCAATGGCTAAAAACCGGACGAAGTGTGCTAAAATATGCCCTAGTGTCAAGAGGACTGGCCGGCGCTCACTATTTATTTCATTCAATAATAAAAGTGAGCAAGCATCTAACCCAAAATAAAAACCCATAAAATATTGTTGTTCTATTTCTCAATGAATAAACATCAAACAAGACGACACTCCTAACAGACCTAACTTCACGATCGAAACACAATCAAATAGGGGAACAGTGATTGAAGCCTCAGCACGAACCATTGTTTTTATCAAAAATGCAAGCAAGATAATGCACCTTCAGTGTAAAACACCTGACAAAAGTTCGAATATCACAAAATATGTTCTAATACGTTTGCACATGGTAACAAGGGGTTCCTCACTTGACGATAGTTTGAGTGGAGTAGACTTGAGGGCAGATCAGCAAGCAATGCGTAGCAGGCGAATATACCCATCTTCAAGAAGAGGCACCAAAGACAGAGATTAAAACGACATCGAATGCGGTGGGGCAAGGTGAGCAGCGATGAGTCCTCTGGCCCCCGAAATAGCAGTTTGCTACATGTACTTCTAGAAGGCAATATAGTCAACCCTGAAAGGACGCCTGAGAAACAAAAGGTGAATGTAAACACTTAGGCAATGGTATTGAAATCGTGTATTAGGAGAAGATAGAAAATAAGGAAAAGCATTTTATTCTCGATCAATGATAATCAACTTGTGCGGATATTCACTCGGGAAACGGCACGAAGCCTGTGTGCAAAACATGCTCAGAAGGCAACACCCCACTTCAAACAACTGCTCTCCTCTCAGCATTTCACTTCAAAGTTGCTCGTTCCACGTTAACACCATTCCGCCTTTCGCACATTCTTTGGCAAGAGGCAGCATCCTTCAACCCCTTGTTATCATACTGTTTTGCCTCGCCACAGCTAAAGAGCTCATTTGGGGGGGAGAGAGGACTAGTGGCAACTCTGCCTTCTTTGAGTCAAATGTGAAATGGTGTCTCCGGTGCGGTGTGGCGTATGTTTGAAACCAACTCTAGGCGCCTTACCGCCTCTCTGTAACTCCTCAATCTTAGCTGAGCAGTGTAACTGAGAGGGGAAGTTCATTGTGATGAAGAGTATCTTCAGGGTAAGAGCAAGGAAAATGAAAATGAAAACGATGGACATCGTTTGTTTCATCGCCTCTGGCTGCTCCAGACTGCCACGCAAACGCTGGCAAATGGGCGACATAGGTTCTTCCAGCGGGTTCTCTTTAGCTGGCACTTGCGCATGATTAAGTACAGAGTATAACAACAAATGACGGAACGCAAAGTGTCATCAAAAGCCCTGTGACGGGGCTTTAAATAGGGCCAAACGAGGGACAGCTTCTCTCTCAACTGCACCTCGAACTGTTCAGACTGGCAGGCACTTGAGAGCGGGGAGAGTGGAGACTAGTCGTCGTCTGCGAGTAGTCCAGTCGCCTCTGACCTCACCGGTCAACGGTGAATGGATCTCAGCCTTTTTTGCGCGACCAACTCCCCTCCCCCGTCAGCCATTTCTTTAACGAAGTTCTATGTATTGGCTTACTTGGTTGAGAATGGACAGATTCATGAATGTGTGGGAGTGGAGGCTTTAACACGAAGTCCTCTTGTAAGAGAGAGCAATTTTCAATAATTCGCCTTCAGTTCCACATTTCCGTGAATATTTTACTCACCTGACACTTCATGAGGAGCGCCCTTTAGGAAAATTGATGAATTGATAAAGATGATTTTTTGTAAATCACCATCTCTTGAAATAAACGCATCTGCCACACGTTTGTCTTCCTTGACCTTCATTGCATTTGCCATGGAGGAATAAACTGTAGGCCTTTTGATGGCCTCCATGCTTTGCAACAAACTGTAATCTTCGTGGTGAGAGTTTCATGCTGAACTCAATGGGATGTGATGAATGAAGCATTCCCTCTCTCGGCCTCCTGCCAAGTTATACAACAACATTTCTTAGGTCAGGTAGTCTATACGGAGGATGTGGTCTTCTCACAATCTGGCGCGCGTGCGACGGCCACTTGACTGATTTCATCTCAGACATCGTCCCAGGGTGGCCCGCATTGTTGAAGTTAGTTTGATTTGATGTCAACCGTATGAGCACTGTCCGATTAATGACAGACGTCATTTTAGTACATCGCTCAGTACTAAGTTCAGGGTGATGCCGCTTAGCCATCAAATTGTACAGAAATTAAAATCAACGCTCTTACCACCCTGACCCACGCTGCTTTCGACCTTCACCACTGCCTAGTGCTGCAAGGACAATCATTTGTCGAAAGAATGATATTCGAGAGATTCCTTATGCTAGTTCACCTGTTCGACTATAATCTGTTGAACTGAAACGCGATGATAACCTGAAGGAATGCAAAGACAAGTACTAGTGGCGATGTTATCTTTTTTCCTCATCTTCCACCTCCAAGCGGGTGTTGCTAGGGTGGATCAGAATGAGAAAAAAAGTGGTGACCTGAGACCGTCTGTAATGCTTCCCTCAAGCAACAATACAGTCCGTTTGTAGATTGTGACATTGTGTTACCACGAACGACGCGAGTTCAAGTTTTGAGCGGAGGCACCTGCCGCACACCCCTCCACCTCATGCATTATACAGTGATGGTGCGAAAGTCCACTGTATGAGTAACGGGTAATGTCAAGGACCACGTAGAGGACGGATTCGGCGACCGAGAAACTCGCGTCTCTCCTCTCGGCTGATTTTGAGCAGCGTTACGGTGATCTTAACGGTGCCGTCGATTACGGCCCCCCTCCTCTGTTAACAGGCCCTCGCGGCAGGGGTCACACGGACCAACAACTGGTCCATTACGCCTCCCCGCCACCACAAACTGCACCCGGGGTGGCAGAGTAGTCGATTACTCTGCTGGAAAGAGTCAGGTAGGACGACCTCTGGCCCAACGCCCGTGTATAACCAGGATTCTGTCCTGGCCCGACCACACCATCAAATACCCATTTATACATGTGTGAGTGAACCCGAAGTCGAGCTTCAACTCGCGCTTTCACTACACGCCAACTTCCTATGCGCTCGCACGGAATCAGGTGGACTAACTCGTCGTCCTGAATGCAAAAGGACAGCTCAACGTCGCCACAACAAAAGGAGCACGAGTGATATTGTGGAATCAGCGCAATTACCGGCAGGCTACCACCTCCCTTTTGGCGCCTCGGCACGGCCATTGTGTCATGGCGGTGTGATTGCAGCCGTTCTCGCAGCACAGAAGAACCTCACAGAAAACCGGTGAAACCTTGATTAAGGTATAAGAAACACCTACGAAAATCACACCCAACCAAGCCTCACCCTCAACGATACCCCTCACTTGTGAGGTCTGTCCAGAGAGCAAAACTACCGATTGTTCGCGGGCCGAAGTCATCACCGCCTGCCTCCAATGTCACACCATGCTCCCGCGCTGAGCATGGCTACACCGCTCTACTTGCCTCAAGGAAAGCATCTCACCTCACTTCACCTCACCTCACCTCACGTAGCTTCTTCCCTCACTCGGTGCCCACACCCACCCACCCACCTTCCTAACGATATGCATCTGAGAGACCTCGTCTGCACACCAAGCTCCTAATCTCCTCCCGACTGAGGGTCCTACCCATCTACGGAATGAGAAACCCCCATCTCCACGACAACTACGTGTAATAAGCAGCCTATTTGTAGCGTTGTGAGGAAAGCCCATCAAGGCGCTAATCCTATCATTAGCTAAAAGTAGCTTGAAAAGTCAGCGTGATAGTAAACTGGTTGCCCCTTTCCTCCACCATCGACAAGTAAGGGAGTTGGTGAGGACATTCGAGGGTAGAGAGCCGTCAAGTGTCCTGGGCATTGGACACATCCATGAAGTTGTGCAGAGTCGAAAGCAACAGCCCTGAGGTTAGAAGGCATGGACGGTGTCGCAGTGAAGGAAGGTTGAGGGAGAAATGGGTCCAGCGAGTTTGGGAATGATAGGTGCGCCGGGGCACTTTCCAAATGCATAAATCGTGTGCCAGAATCCACTTGGTTGTAGCACAGTTTCAGCCAGCATGGTCCTGTAAACAGTGCTACTATTGGGAAACAAGTCGAGATGGCCGCTTGAGATGCCCCATGGACGGTGCACGGAGCAGGACGAGAGTCTCACTTTCACTGAAGTCTATCGTTGTCTGTTTCCTAAAGAGGCAGATGCAGTAGATGACGTGGCAGTGTAAGAGGTGGAAAGTGTTTCACTTGTTGCACTCAACGGAACAGGAAGCAGAGTAGGGCCGAAATCGCCAGTATATGGCAAAAGTAGGTTTCGTGATACCGACGACGGCAATATTTTTCCTGTCATTTTGCGACGCCAGAGTCCATAAATAGACTCTTTTGTTGCGTGAAAGAGGCATTGTGAATTGTCTCATCTAACCACTTCTTATTTCGCTCCCTTCCCTGCCACAGCAACTCACATTCACACTAATGTAATATCGAAAGTAGTCTTTCCGATGACACTCTTTTGCAGGGTAATCTCCTCATTCCCTCCTGGCTTCGGACTCGGCATTTATGTACACTGAATAGAGGCAAGAGAGATTTGACAGATTGTCGGGACACTGGTGGGGGCGGCGAGTGGAGTGTGAGATATGTGAAGGGAAGGCGAGCCACATTGCTGAGGTGGGGGCAATAGACGCATTCTCTGCTAAGGAATCTCTTCCGCGTTTCCAAGTGAACTTGTTCACCGATGGTCGCAGTGTTTAACGCTCCATGTGGACGTGACGTAAGTTCTGCAAGGCTGAATGCCAAATGCTCATGTGGCGTGTTTTGTTTGAAGTTCTTCATTTCGTCTCCGATGCCTGCCTGGTGCATTGTCTCCCTTTCGGTTGTATGCTCTGTCCTCTCTTAGACGAAATGACGTCGTGGATGAAAGACCAATGGGAGGCGAGAAGTGCATCACGTCAGACTGCTCTTTCCTCACGACGATCACCTTAAATCATCGGTTGCACGGTTCGTCCAGTAGGCTCATCCAAGATCCGCACCTTCTCCACAGCATCCGGTGAAAGCGAATTGCTCCCGCTGAGTTCTTCAGCGGATTAGAATCCTCACTCCCTCTTGGCTTCGCTCTCACGCATTTATGACATGAGGAGGCGCAGGGCCGGCTGGATGGAACTCGTGCCTCACAACAACCCATTTCTCTTCAACTTCCCCCCGCATCCTTGATGCTGCACAGCATTAATTGCCAACGTTCAGACTTGTCACCTCATCCAACCAGCATTCCCACCCATCCGACGATGGAGAAGTGGAAGTAGTTGGCGACGATTCTCAGCGTCGCCTCTATTCAACATGACCGGAGAACTTTTCGTCGTGCTCTCTAACTCATCAAAGTCTCACTCACCAATCCGTACACTCCGTCCCCCCTAGATTGTTCTGTCTCACGATGCTGACCGCTTGTCAGCACAAGCCGTTATTGTCTAACAAAGTGAACTGACAAAGGAATGAGACAGGGGATTGATTGTGGTGGGGAAACTGTCACTAAAATGATGGCGAAGGAAGAGGAAGACAGGCCGACGGGATTCCACTGCTCGAGGGTCGCGGAGGGATGAACAGAAGCACGAGGTGAATGTGGAGAGATATTCGTCATAGGAGGAGGAAGCAGGTGACTTGGAACGTGGAGAAGACGAGATTTCGTGAGAGGTTCGTGGAATGAAATGTGTTAATGCCGACTGTGCAAAGATTGGGCAATTTGTTCTCAGCTGCCTCCTAACTGGTATGGGAAGGATATTCATTTTCGAAGGGAAATCTAAAACTGGAAACTTCAGAAGCTTTCGCTTCGTTTTTCTTAGCCATCAACAAGCAGACAACGGGCTGGTTACAGCTTTACTTATTATGTAGGAGAGATGTTGGAGCAGCATTAATGTGCAGAAAGCGACTTTGCGTTTGCAGAAGTCGTTCATTATGTTGAGAATCGGACACCTCCGGTGATCGGAGGAAATAGGCTTGCAAGGATAGGAATAAACAATGTGGAGGAGGGGAAGGAAGGGTTGGGAGTGAGGCATTTTCGTTGATTTGGGCTAAGGAATGCACCACGTAGGAACCTAAATTGGCACTTCACGCGTCCCACTCATTCGCCGATTCATTGGTGGCGGTGACATAAGAGGCGAGGTGGGAAGAGGGAAGAGGGAGGGAAGTGGGTAGAGTTTAGGTGGCAATTGGGGTATCTCGGCGATTGTGCAAGATATAGTGGAAGCTAGCACGGTGTCGTAAATTCTCATGCTACTCCTCACATTTCTTCACCTTGGCAAAACAGTTAAATAGCAAATCTCATTCACTGCGTGTCAGTCTCCTATTCAATCGCAGTGTCCCACTCTCGAGTACATTTGCTCATGACAATTATGTCAGGACAACACTGTCTACTCGACACCCAAAAATGGTTTCGTGCGGTTTACATAAATAGATTTGTTACTGATTTGTCAAATAATGCATGCACTAACCTGTAGATAATGTGACAATCTACTGGCAAGTCCACTTAGTGAAATACAAGAATGCTCATTTGCAGATAACGAGGCTATCTACTACTTCACACTATTAATTAACATTCAGACTTACCACTTCAACTAACTAATGTCCTTACGGGTTGAAAAATTGAGGAGTGGAAGGAGTTAGTGCCTGCCGTCAAAGTCGCCTCTATTCATCACGCCTGATGGACCCGCCACTTTGCTCTGCGCATATCATATTTTCACTCATTTCCCACACACACACACACACACACACACACACACACGTACATGAGAGGAAGATGTAGTTCAGAAATATAATTAAATCTGATACAATATGGCTTATAAAAAAACTGAGTCGGAGATCTACTATCCTGTAATACCGAGATGCCCATTCTGTTCCCTCATGTAAATCTTATTCGCTTGTAGCTTTACGTCGTCTCAGCTTATGATTTTGCCGAAATATCTTCTTCACCTTCCCACGTCGGATTGGCTATTTCAGAAAGTGCTCCCTAGACCAAGGTCATTTCAACGTGTCTTTGTGATTGCCCCAGGAACTTTTGGTTGAAAATGGTGAGTTTTTCGGCACTCATGGTGATCCTCTTCGACTACCTCAACGTGTAAGGCTTTAATGAAGGAGGCAATCACCGATGCATCTGCGTACGATGAAGTAGGTTTTTTAAAGACTTTCCTGAACCTTACCCTAAGGGCGAATCATTTCCTCCACACCCACTTAAAGTCCCTCAAGTCTCTGTTAACCCTATTGAAAACGTTTTCTATTCCTATCAAGGCATAGGTCTTTTTGTTATACTTGCCTAATTGCCCATGATACGAAGCAATGTTAGCACTTTCATCAAAGATACCATAACATTGTTCTGTAGCCAACTCCCCAGGCGTCTTGGAATACTCAATTCTCCCTGGTAGATACACCATCATTTAGCTACTTATTGGTTGTGTCTGTATGACGTGGCATTTGATACGAACATTCATCCCGATTGCCCAAATTTGTGCTAGGACACGTGTGACTGGCTGCCAAGAGGAGTGGCCAAAGAGTGACACCTCTTCGAACCGCCATTTCCCACTAGCAGCACTTGGGCCAGAATGTTCCTAAACAGACACGCAGAAGGATTGAAAAATCTGTTATGTGAAAGTACATTGCCCGAGGAACACTGTTAGATAAGAATGGGAATAGTGAGTTTTGCCCAAAGTCATCTCAATTTCCTGAATGGCCTGCTAATGTAGCAAATAATTCTTTATCTCCATTGACGCCATCCTGTTGGTTTAGCTGCTTCTTCGTCAGAGACGATACTTCCACTTTCCTCCTCTTCATCCACCTTAGGCGACAATTCCATCACGTTTCCCTCCTCCTCCTTCTCCTCTGCATCCGCGGACGCATCGCCCACCTCCTGCTTCGCCTATCTGTTCAGTGTCAGGCGAAAGAGGAGGAAGAGTCCACGTTACTCGTCCAACCATCCTTCCCCATTGTTAACGCATCTGAAACAGCTTCTTGAGCCTTACTGAGTGGTCACCTCTTCTCCGGAAAGAAATCTCAAGTCAGTCCTCCAAGTACCTGTCTCACTAGAGGCTTAGCCCACCCGCCCTCGAACCGGTGACTCCAACATTCCACACGGTGCCTTATCAGTCACGCCTTCATTTCGCCGCTCCTTAGTCCTGCTGCACGAGAGTGAAGCCGTCCCTCTGCCTATTCGGCTGGGAAGATGTGTCCACGCGGCAGTCAGCTATTGTCGGTGCCCTTCGTCTCTTGTATGTACGAGGTTTGGGTTACATTCCTGCAAATCTTTCACCAAAACCGACAAAATGGTCCGCTTGGTAGAAAATGGACAAAGTCGAGAAAGTGTGAGCAGAAATATCCTGATTTTGCACTATCATTAGAAAAGCTCAGTGAGCTCAAAGTGGGAATCGAATGTCTTTCAGATTGTTGCTTCGGTATAGCCTCGCCATCATCCATGATTGCCTCGCTCGAGCCTGAGGACCCATGCTTGCCGGAGGTGGTCTGAGCACCCGACGTGGGTGTTTCATGCCCATCCCACAAAGACATTTGCCAGACTCGTTTTTTCTGTATGCTATATTATTTGGGTGGTTACTGCACATCGCCACGAATGATTTGACTGCCGAACACTCCCACTTCAGCATGAGGAGACAAGAGAAATCCTCGTCGCAGAAAGGAGCTACTGAGTGAAGATGGGGAACAGGAAGAAGTGGGTTTTTACAGAAGAAAGCTCCATTGTGAGAAACAGACCAGATGGAAAATAGAATTCCTATTCTGGGAAGGACAATGTGCGGGAGACGACATGTGTCGATTTATTTGAAGAACGCTATGGTGCCCCCACCGACGCCACACCAACAATTCACACTTTCCATCGAACTGCATTCTCTACCCCTTCAACCTTTCATCACTGCGACAACGGCCAAACTTTCTGCTCCAGGAAACTCCATGGAGGTGACCACTCGACGAATTTTGCACACGCACAATCACTTCATGCACTTAAATGTTTCCTTTCACTCCAATTCGCCTCCCCACCGCCATCCTCATCGACCGTTTTGCCAGTGGCCATGGACCAGGCTCTGACTTACTCGCTGTCCTCTTGACTTTTAACTCAACTTCCTTGGACAGAGAGGGTTGGACGCGGTCGGATGTACCTTTCGGTTGATAGGGTGCACTAAATACTAAGACTGCTGAGACGAAGTGTGGGAAAGAAGGCGAGCCATATGGAAGAATCTGTTGCGAACCTCCTCTTCTGCACACCTGATTAGAGTGGTGATTTTGTCATCGCAAAGTCATCTGGTATCCGCGCAATGCGCCTTTCGCAGAAGACAGTCTCGTCCTGAAGGCTTAATTAATTTGCTGAGACAGAGTTGGTAGAGGGCAAACTATATGCATGGGCAGCATTCGTCACCTCTTTGACTGCATTTTTCAGTTGAAGCGTAAGGGCAAGACGTGATTGCATCCAGAAGGCGTCACACTTAAGCCCAACAAATCGTCTCAGAAGTGTTTACAATGGGGAAAGATGTTTGGACAAGTGAGGTGGACTGGTTTGCCTGAAGTGGAGGAGTGAACGTTGCCCAGCAGTGGCCGCCCATGTGGAATTGCCTCCATACAATTAACTAGCAGAGGGGGCGCCGATCAGGTCGAAGAACTCCCACCTTGACGGCCTTACTGGCTCAGAATAAGTGTATCGTCGCTCTATGTGGCTTGCCTGTTAAGGAAGAAAATGCGTAGATGACTGATGGGGAGAAAAGTGCTTCGGTTGTTTGAGCCTATGGAACAGGAGGTGGAGTAGAGCAGGACTCCTCAGTTGAATGGGGAAATAGGCTTCATGACAGTGACGAAGGCCATTTGAGTCTGGACGTGTTGATGCCGGCTGGACGGCGTCGCTTCCGCCAAAGGGTCAGTATCGCTGTGCAGAGTATGTTCAGAGGACGTGAAGTATTTCCCATTCCACCTTTTTTATCCTCCTTCTCCCCGCCCCTTTTCCCATATGTGAATTTGCGACGTCACGGTCTGCTTATGAAGTATTTCTCCTCTTGCTCCTCCACAGCAGCAAGTGCTTGGAGGTGGAAGACGTTGCAAAATGAAACACCGCCACCAGCACTCGTCTTTGCATTTTCCCATTTACCACCACATCTCAGTTCAACCTAGAATCGTTTAAATGGATTTTTTTGCACTTGGGCCTGCTTACTCTTTCTCGACTTTGGACTCTACACATTCATGCAACAAATAGGCGCCAAGAGACAATCTAAATTCACGGTTGATACACTCATTCTCTGCTCATCTAACTGTTAGGCGCCCTCCGTCGGCCTTCTTCTAGTTGACCATATGGATATGTTTTGCTACTCGCAGTGTTTACATTTTTATATGGGCGTGACAAACAGCCTTGTCTGTGCCCATGAGCAGCCACTTGAGAGAGGCGAAGCGAGGAGTGGAGTGGCATGGTGTTTCGTAGAGAACGATGAGAAGGAAGGAAATCTAAGACTATCGGTTGTCGCATCACGTAACAATTTTTTAAAAGTGTTTCGTGAAAGCATAGTTCCTGATTGGACATAGGGGAGGTGGTGCGAAAAATGCGAAGCAGGTGCTTCCGACCATTTTGATAAGCTGCGTTCTGTGCAACCGTCCTTGATTGGCGACGATCTTGTTTAGATCATGTACGAAGCAAGATCAGCTGCCGTCAACATCGGTGATCGTCGAAAGCTTAGCTTTAGTCAGCGAACTAGTGCGAAAGATGGGTGGGGTGCCACATGACTAAACTGCTTGCGAAGAACGTAATCGAGCCCTCCTTCAACCGTAAGATGATATGGAATGAAAGTTGACAGCCTGCTGAAAAATTCTGTGTCAAGGAACCCACTGTGAATTGGAATAACGTAGCCCTTTTAGCTTTACAACAAATTTAACTCCGAATAAAAGAATATTGTGGTGTGTATGGTGGGACGCTCAAGGATTAATGGATTATGACCCTTTGAAAGCGAACCAGAAGGCCCAGTTGAAGAAGCATTGTCAGAATGTCGATGATTTTGTGACAGCAGTCCAAAAAAGAGATCGACAATGTTCAAGGGGGAGGGCATCGTACTGCATGAGGATAATGAGGAGCCACATGCTGCTTTGGGGACTCTTCAAAAGAGTAGAGAACGAGGTTAAAAGATCCTGCCACATCGAACATATTCTCACAAAATTTTAAAGGGAAGAAGAGTGCAGAAATGAAGAAGTTACTTAACAAGAACTGGTTCGACTGTTCGCGTTAACAGATGGATCATGCACAAAAAAATTGAGAGTACAACTTGCTCTTAGGTTGAAGGAAGCTCAATTTTAATTAAAATAATTCATGGCGAGGAAAAAATATAGTTTGTTTTTTTTTCAAACACAGGGAAAACTTTCTGATAAACCTCAGTATCCTTCTCCTTCCCCTTGACACCTTTTCGTTCCAAAACTTATGTCCGCATATCGCGCACTTCAGGTTATCACCTTTTCTCCACTCACTTCCTCTTCTTCTCTCTGTTCGCACTCAAACCAGCTGGCGTCGTGGGTGAGGGCGAGACAACTTGCAAGTCTGTGTGTTCAGTAGAAAAACATGACGTGCAGTATTCAGACTACTTTTCCTCACCATATCTCCGTCCCTCATAGCTTGCGCGACTCATGCAGTAAGAGCTTTCTAGGTTTGCATTCGTTCCACGCGTGTGGTGGAAGTAAATGGTCTAGAGAAGCCGTCAGCCCTGAACAAAACGCATCAGCTGCCACCCAGTCATGGTTGACCAGTAAGCTCGTAGGCCACTGGACAACTCGCAATTGACGACTAATGTCCCCCCTTTACACTCTCAAGTGCCTGCTCGTCTGAACAGTCGCACTGTAATCGAAAGAAAGCAACCGACCGTTAGGCCTATTTAAGGCGCTGCCACGGTGCTTCCCTTAGATCCAACCAAATGGGCTTTGCAAGTGGCACTTGCCATTCCGTCCTTTCTTAATGCACTCGGTGCTGAGTGGTATGGAAATGCTGGCTGAAGAGGAATTAGTGGAAGAAGCCGAATGGCAGTGTGGAGCAGCCATTGTCGATTCCCCTCTGGAACAGAGACGTCGCGACAGCTAGACTTCATAGAGCAACTCAACCGGGAAGGAACACCGTGACTGACTTCTTGTGTGTAGGAGACTTGATGTAAAATGCGTCGCAATGAAAGCGCTGCAAGTTTCGCGGTAGTGATTATTGGTTTGATTATGAGAAGGACTGCGAGGAGAAGATGCTTCACTGCCAGTCAACCATATCAAGCATTCCAACCTTGCGCAGATTATCGCATTCCTTTCATCCTATAATTCCCACTTCACAGATCTCGCGCATGGATCCTGTGCGATTGAATTCTCCACCGTATAAGACAGGCAATAAAGTCTTAGCAAGTGGACATAGCCTCTGAGGAGAGAAAGCTCAATTGCTAGTCCTCGAAGTCCCGGCTTCACGAGAGGCGCAATCCACCTCTCTTCGCTCCAATGGTCCCTTTCAATTTTCTCCACGGAGTGTGGCCAGCCAAGCCTTCATATCGTCACGATTTCGTCTTGCCACAAGATAGTAAGGTCGTCCATCTCACCGTTTTGCATGAGCCCGGAGTCCACTGGCCAGTCTGCTGTCATCGTTCCTCTGGTGTGGTGTCTCGCCGGTTTGACACCAACTCCTGTCCTTGGACTGTCTCTCTGCAACCCTTCATTGCGTAACCTTCCGCATATCAAGTTGACAAACTTGGTTAAGCATTCTAGCTGAAGGGAATGTTTGATTGTGCTTGGAAAGCCAGTCTTCAAGTTAAGAGCGGAGAACAAGGGAGCACTGATGCGTCAATGTTGGGTGAAAGTTGCGCCCAATGGCAATGGCGGTCAATGTGGTGTCCATCATCTCACTTCCCTGTACGAGTCTTCAACTAAAGCGATTCGTAGAAGTTTTGGGTTTCACATCAGATTAACTCTCTACTAACCTGTCATCGCGACCGTTTTTGTGACTTTAATTCAGTGGATTACCGTCTTAACACCCCACAAACCCGTTTCCCTCGCACTCCTCAACCAAGCATCTGCCGCATCAGCTAATCCATGCCAAAGCGTCTCACCCACGTCAGCTATACTTCGAGCACCTTAGCACCCTCTCTGTTGCCTGGAAAACTAAATATCTTGACACCATCAAATTCTTCTTTCTCTCTAGCTCACAATTGCCCCATCACATGATGACGAGAGGATATTTCACTGAAACTCGTCGTAGTCACGCTTTACGGCTTGGTAGTACTTATTTGCTAATTTAGCCACGTTGGTAGCTCATTAATCCGTGAGCAGAAATGGAAGCTTATATGACTTCCACCTTACAGTACCCTGGTCATTTCTACGTGTTTGAGCTTTAACGCAACGAACCTGAAAGAGGTCAGCGCCCATTTAATCATCCAGCGGCGCAAAAATTTGTTTGCATCAGACATTACATCACAGGTAAGCGAGAAGAAGGCAGCTTACACGTCAACAGGCAACCGAGAATTAGACTGAGCGGAACTGAAGGGAATCAAATAGGCAAGTAGACCAGTGGCACAGAAGAAGAATGGTCTAAAGACAATAATGCCAATGTGGGCGACGAATTACCACATTTGCCTATGGCACAACCGGAAGTCATTTGATTTACGGAGGGCAGAAGAAGAAGTACATAGGAAATGCGAGGCAAATGGGGGTACAAACATGCTTAACGTCTGTTAAAGTCTGATTACTCAGATCATCTCTGCGCTGGATGCCTAAATCGTAGATGACATATTAATGGTAAAGTTAGACCAAGGTCAGGCGTGACAAACAGCCTTGTCTGTGCCCATGAGCAGCCACTTGAGAGAGGCGAAGCGAGAGTGGAGTGGCATGGTGTTTCGTAGAGAAAGATGAGAAGGAAGGAAATCTAAGACTATCGGTTGTCGCATCACGTAACAATTTTTTAAAAGTGTTTCGTGAAAGCATAGTTCCTGATTGGACATAGGGAAGATGGTTTGCCAAATTTGAAGCAGGTGGTTCCCACCCTTTTGATAAGCTGCGTTCTGTGCAACCGTCTTTGATTGGCGACGGTCTTGTTTAGATCATGTAGGAGCAAGATCCTCTGCCGTCAACATCGGAGATCGTCGAAAGCCTTAATTTAGTCAGCGAACTAGTGCGAAAGATGGGTGGAGCGCCACATGAATAAACTGCTTGCTAAGAACGAAAGACGGGGTGTAGTGTGGAAGAAGGGTGGGATGATGGAGACAGTGATGTTGTCGTGTGTGGCAGGTTGAGCTGAAGAAGACAGAGGCGGTTCGGAGCGTGAGCAAAGCATTGTCTTCACAGGACTCGCGGATTCACCAAGGCATCCGAAGTGAGCGTAGTGCCATTGTTTGGAGTATGGAGGAAAGACGAGGTGTAGTGTGGAAGAAGGGTGGGATGATGGAGACAGTGGTGTTGTCGTGTGTGACAGGTTGAGCTGAATAGGAGAGAGGCGTTGCGGAGTGTGAGCAAAGCATTGAGGATCGCTGGGCTTGCATTCTTTATCTAAATTATCTCCTCCCTAGCACTATATGATTTTGATGGTGGAAGGCAGTGTTCTCAGGGGATATTCACCAAATGCTCACTCATGTCACAAGGTAGTTGGAGTTTTAGTTTATATTTCTTGCCAATCTCTCAATACACGACGGCTTCGTGGTATCACCTTGACCATATCACGCTGATGAATTTCATTGATCGTACGGTGCTCGCACGATTAACGTCAAGTCAAGCCAACATCTGCACAAAAAATCCGCAGTGGGACTCCTATTTGGCCACCCTGGGGGAAATGTCTGAGATGACATCAGTCAATTCGTCCACACACACGCCAGCCTGTGAGACAGCAAAATTCTCCGTGTAGGATGCCTTGTGGATTTCCTTGTACCCCTTGGACTCATCCATTTCCTGAATCACGCCGTTAATGAAGTGTCATTTGCGTAAAAATATTTGCGAAATTTTCAACGCTGAAGGCGAATTGCTGGAAACAACCTTTCTTCCACACATTCATTAATCACCTTATTCTCGCTCAAGCGGGTCAATTCATCGGTTTTCATGAGGCAAATGTGGGGACGGAAGGAATTTGGTCGAGAGTGCCGGCTGGCAGAATGAATAAGAGTCAGGTTCGCCGCAGTAATCATGGCAACCGAAGTATTTTGAGCAGCGTAATGATAACCTACAAGCAAGTGTTGTGATAAAATTACTTTTTTCTAGCTAAGTCCCGTCTAAGCACCATCTTGTATTTTTTGCCGGAGTTTCGAGACACAACGTCGTTCTGCGTCTTTTTTGCATGACATAAGCTTTGTCCGCCTGCCAGTAGAGAGATCACCAAGTTTCTAAGACCTGCACCTAATATCGCTCATATAGTGAGTTATGAGCAGAGTTTCAGTCTAGGGAAAATGTCAAACGTGGGTGAAATTCATCAACTGACATTGAGTCAAAATTCACCAATGAGCCTTGAGGCGACTGGACCACTCGAAGATGACGACTGATTTTCATTCTCGAGTGTCGCCTCGCGTGGACAGTTTGAGCTGCGGTCAAAAGAAGCTAACAAACATTTGCGCATACTTAAGGCACCGCCACGGGACTTCCTTCCAATCCGACCAAGTCGGCGCTGCAAATAACATTTTCAATAGTGTCATTTCTTGCTGCAATCTGCGCTTGCTGGTGCGGGAATGCGGTCTGCCAAGCAACCTACAGATGAAGCCATTGTTTTGTGTGTCAGTGTAAAGAATCCAGCGTAATTGAAATGTGGAATTGTCCCTCCATACTTCAACTGTTGCTGCCTCGAGCAGAAGTGGTGATTTACCTCTGCATCACCGACGTTGCGACAGCAAGGCTTCAGTGAGGGAAAAAAACCACCAAGGAATGTCACCACAGACATTCTCTGCACAGGCTGCGTGAAGTGAAACATCTTGCAGCCAAATCCCCTAATCTCCTCGCCCTTAATCGTCCGCAAGCCCCCAAGCTGTTTTCTCCAGTAGGCCCATTGTCTCGACTTTTCTACTCCATGCTGAGAGTGGGGATTTAACACTCTAAAAAACTGAGTCAACGCACATGGTGCAGATTGCCATTATGCACTGTAACGAGATTTGATTGTGTTCGCAATGGTTATTCTTCATTTTCTCACTTCCTTCCACCTACTGCTTCACCGTCCTCCCTGCTCCTTGGCGAGGGCCTTGACGCTGATCTACTTGAAACACAGGATGAAGATAATGTGAAGTGACTTCTGCGGAATCGGCCATAGCGAAAATTCCTACTCAACTCGACTCGCTGTAGCCATTGTCACCTAACTAATCACCTCATCGTGAAAGTTCCCTGACAACTGTCGATGCAGTTTAACCAAGCGCAGACGGATGGCGACACGTGGTAGACCATTTCGACGAGAGGAATATACCTCCAGCGAAGAAACGCAGCACAAAAGAACAACAAAGCAATTATTAGAGGAAGTAGAAGGTTCAAAATTCGAATAAGATGCCCAAGCGGATGCAAACCAGTTAATTACGTGCCTTGAGCATGAGGGTACACAAGAGACAGGACGAGGTGATGCAGCTCGAAATGAACAACTTGTCATCGCCCAACACCCACAATACATTCAGTGCAAGGACAGTCACTTGTAGCCAAAAACGCCAGCTCACACGAATACTTCATTTGTTATGACTTCGGAGTTGGTGTACGAGTTGAAGAGACCACAAGCTACTGGGTTGTTCGGCGAGAAGTTCTCGATTAATAAAAGACAGCCTCAATCGTAAAAGGGGATTCGTGTCACCATTCCCTCCTACCTCTGGCCACTAAAAATTTATCGCTTAATAGCCTAACCGATTTAGAGTTGCACTACATGATAAAGTTTCGTACTTGCCACTGTACTGAAATGAAAACCGTAACAAGGATTTGTTTCACTAGTCCGTCAACTGTTAGCAAGGGCAAAGGGACACATCTGCTTTCCCGCTTCGCTGTCATGCGAGAGTGCATTTACGGCTCGCATATTCGGATATCCGAGGTGGCAGGGTGATAAGGCGATGATGAAGTTACTGAGTGAACTGCATACCACCTCGGTCCAACTACGTCGACATTTTGATGGCTAAGCAATGGGAAGACATCGAAGTAAATCACGTGAGATGCACTTAGGGATGATGTGCATTAGGTGACAGAACATATTTTCAATGGAATATCAGTACAAATGCACGCCAATGCTCATTCTCATCATCCGCTCACTTATTTTCAAATATCGGGTGCATAATCGCAACAATTAGTTCAGTCGTAAAGTTAAACAACATCAACACGCCTCTTGGCATTGTCACCTTCTATTGCCTACACTCTTGCCACTACTGAGTTGACTCTTGCTACTCTTATGAAATATAGGGGCTGCACACGCTGCCAAAATCTGTTACGCGTCTATCTCGAGTCAGGCACCCGCCGAAATAGCGCTCGAGGTTTGATTCCCCGTTGCAAGTGCATTCCTGTATGAGAGCGCAATTGGAAATCAGGCGATGACTTCTGTTCTTCCAAGTGATCCGCAAACCATTTGGCTTATACGTGTGATAATGCCTTCATTTCATTTCCGTTGCGACCGCGACACTTTCTGCCGTGCTTAACTGCGACTGCATCTCCATTTCATCCATCCTCTCCAAAGCTTTCAAATCTCTACACACTTTCTTGGCTCTCATTATCCGTTTCACCCTGCATTTGCGACAGGTACCCACACATTTAGTAGTATTGTTTGAAGTGTATGCAAGGAGGAAGGAATAAACTAAATACTGTTTCCAAGGTTTCAGAATCAACATCTGCTAACTTACATCGCTGTCATGGGAGAGTGCATCCCTTAGCGTAGTAATGTATCAACGACGGGGGGGCGATGCTTCCATACTTCCATGCTTCCACTCAACACTGGTCCCTATTCCAGTCGCCAAGTAGATGAAATAGGATTGCCAGTCAGATGAATGAAATACTAAACCCTTCGACGTTTCAATCCCACTTTCTGGATTCTAAGGAGTCCAAATGATGGTCTGACATGTTAAGCGCAAACGAGTTAAGAAATGTGTCAGAACACCGAAGTGCTGTCTACCCCCCCCCCCACACGTATCTTACGTAGGTGCAAAGGCATATCGTTGTGGAATGGGTTTGATTTTTGGGTCGCAATATGCCACGATGAGGGTACCATTATTGCGTGAGGGTGTGTGTGGAACTCTCACTTGTTATCCCACGAATGAAGTTGAAGTCTCGATAATAGATATAGTACTCTAATGTATTCCTTTCTCGTGCAATGTCTGCCTGCGTCTATGAAATAGACGATTGCAAACCATCAAGGTGCTTGTGTAGTCTGGAAAAGCCATCAGGATTCTAGAACCTAATCATACACTCATCTCACCCAACTCAACTCTCTCACACTTTACATACACCCAGCACACATCAACGGGAAAGCTGTAACAGCATCATGCCATCGATAGGCCGTTCGCTATTTCGACAGGCTGGAAATGCGCACACGAATAATTTTCCACAGAGGTCACTTTCCTATCTTGAGTGCTTATTGATGCCAGTGTCCCTGGTACACATCCGCTTGCCTTACTCTATCACCGCAAATTCCCCCTTTATCATATCTAAGTACCTCGACTAACACCAAACTTCAAGTAAGAGGGCGCGCTATTCTGTGAGGCAACGGTGTGCATGTTGCCACAAGTGGTTATGTGTCTCTCAAATCATTGCACTGTCGCAAGAGCCAAATGTTAATCATCACCCGCCCACGGATGCTATGAGGTCATAAATGCACTCGCGCGTGCCAGCTTTGTAAGGAGGCAGATGGTAAACATCTTGGATCTAGATACACCCTAGCCATTTTAAACATACTTTATTAGTCAGGCGTCACTTTAAATGCCGTGGTGAGTTTGCCATTTTCTGTCGTCGTCGTCGTCTTATCTGAGGCTAATTAGACTTGGTGATGACGAAATTGTTGTGAGAGAATGAAATGGAGCGAATGTGTAAATTGATCAACCCCAACATTTATAGCCTAAAAGATGCGAACTGTCCATTTATGCACGTGATACGGCTACGGCATCCCGTATGGTGTGGTGGTAGGTTTTTTATGTGAATGAAGTCACCGCTAGGTATGGGTCACACTCCAGAGTCTGTCAGGAGAGCGAAGCAGACGACGGCGGTCGTTGTCAATTTGAACGACGCATGCACGTAGTAAGCTTGTATGAACTACGGGTCGGAGAAGATGTGAGCTGTAGGAGACGAGAGATACAATCCTGCTGCGGCTTTCTTCTCTCCGAGGGCATGCTTATGACCAGTCGAAAAATGTGGAAACTGAAAGTTTCTTACGTTGTAAGAAAAGAGTCAACGTCAACTGTTGGAAAAGATTCTTGTCCCCGACTCATTCCCATTCACTGACTTTATGAGGAGTTTGTGGGGTCAGGGGAAAAGCCATTGAAACTGGGAGCGCTGAGGCCTTAGTGACGAGGACATAGAGACTGACCCGACCGACAACATGCGACAATTTTTACTCTGAAATATGAGCTAAAGCATCGATTCTGGGTTGTTTTTGCGAGCAATAATTTTCGAGGTTTTCCAAATGCGGAAAATGAGCCATGGTGGTCATCACACCCTCTCCCAATCATCCTCCGCTTCCCCTTTCAGGCGATATACGAACAGAATGGACATTTAATTACATTACACCATGAACTGGTGCTGCAAATGCCAATCACACAGCAATGTGTGCAGCAAGCGACGCCTTAACCGAATGTCAATCTCTCCATATCGTGGAGTGCTGCTGAAAGTGAAGACGTCTTACAAAATAGGTCATCGCGCATATCGGAGGAGAGAGCGTCTCAGCTTCCTCGTTCGTGCGGAGCAGAGAGTTAGATCAATAAGACTGGGTGAGAAATGGGAGCATGAAGTTAGTCCACACTACAAGCAACTAGAATGCAGTAAGTAACCGTGTAGACTTGATTGACGTGTCAGAACGCCATATGAAAATTGATGCGTGCACTCCATGACGAAGGATGCAGAGCGGAGCAATGTCGAGTTAAATAGCCACTGAGAAAGGCACCTGTTGACCTACTTCAGACCGGATAAATAGAAAGCAAACGTGACAAAGGCCCTCAACTGCAGCGGCAAATGGTGGGAAAAGCAGCCTTCCTCTTCTTGTCGCGTACATCTGCGTAGCATAAAGCTAAGTGTCGCCTTCGGTCCTTTATACAACACTCGACGCATTCACTTATCACCTCTCTAAGAACCATAAATCCCATTGTCAACACCTCTAAGTCACTTGATTTTGCATTGCAATTGATGCATTCGATGGCAGTGTGGGTAAACTAAGCAGACTTACCTTCATCGCGCGCTTGAGGGCAACAACGTCAGGCCAGACTGAAACCAACTTACACGGGAGGAATTTTCACTTGGGTAGTGGGGCGAGACAACTGACATTTAACAGGTTCGAGCAGAAGTAGGAGGCGGCGGGGTAAAGGGAGCGGCGAAATCAGTTGTCGAACACTCGCGTGCGATTGCGAGCAATGTTCGTGTCGGTGACGCTGTGGGTTGCTACGCTCTCTATGCAGACACACAACGTTCCTATGCAGTGCTTGCAAATAAAAGCAGAATCGTGAGTTGCCCCAATCAACAGTACGTTCTCGATCAATTGCTCACTGCAACGGCGAATACGACGTAAGTTGACTTCTCCCCATCACGGTAACCCTTGGCTTTCATCAGTGTCATCCCTTTTCGCTTCTCCTCAACTAGGAAGTTTGCGTTTAAATCGTGGGTGCCGAGTTACCTGACTGCTTTATAATAGCACGAAAGCAATGTTTCCAACGAAATATTTCCAAATGTTCACACTCAGAGTGAGTTTCTAGTGCATTCATCTTCTTACACGACACTCACCACGACGCCACCAACACCAAATCGCCTCTCTACTCTTCCAAATACTTAAAAAATTTCTTCTTGCTCCCTTAGTCTCAAGTTCTCACGCAGAAGGTGCATGACCGGCGGTTATTGTCAAATATTGACTGGATAGTCTCTATCCAAAGCGACATCTAAAATTCACATGTCCAATTGCTGTAGTTTCCTGAGGGTGTGGAGGCCCCTCGGTACTGTGAGTCGTTATGCGTGCAAACTTCACCTAATCATATGTTTTGACATGTCTCAAGCATAAGAGTCTTCTCCAATTGCCTTCAAGCCTCGTTATTGAAATCCGCATCAGTCTCCTCTTCCATTGACGTGCGAAGGATAAGGACATGGTGAAGTCGTGTGTGACTACCACAAAGCGACTAAGTTGGGATGAGTCCCATCTCATAGTCTGCAATCAATCTAATCTGACTGGGTCTGGACAGACTTTGCGACTTCAAACCCCTGCTCCGCACATCTCTTGCCCCCACAACTTAAAAATGTAATAAATGCTTTCGTATATACGATAATAGGCATGAGTGTGGCACGACTTCATCGGACGTTTACACGGTTGGCAGGTGGTATCGTTGAAAACATGTCCCAAATATCCGCAATAGTCAGCGTCAGTAAATAAATAAATGAATTGTCGATATTTGATGTTCGTGCATGTATTGAATGACTACTCAAATTACCGTATTGGGCCTTTTTTTGCGGAAAACATACAGACGAGAACTTTGTGAATTTCCACAATAAAGTTGAGGAGGACAAGCCCTGTCGACTTACTCGATGCTGTATGAAGACTTCGACGTGAAGGAGCCGTAATTCAAGATAGATTGGGGACAGATCAACTGGACTAACGGGAAGGGGAATCATTCTTCTCAGTGGACACACGGCCCTCTTTCCGCTACCAGATCAGCTGACGATTGTGATGGTTGAAAAAATGCAAAGTGCTTGCATCACACCTCTCCACCCAAACAT